>CATIWR010242326.1:0-23256 GCA_949677035.1 Omphalea diandra | reverse complement strand
TATATATATATATATATATCCATAGAGAGCAATAAATATAATTGTCCTTTTGGGCCTGTTTTATTTGTGTAATTCTATAAGTTTACATAATGTTGGCAATGGGTTAAATCTTATTTTTTACCCATAAGTTATAAGTGGTTTTTAGCAATACATTATGGTTACCCAAATTATGTGAATGTTAATGATTCCATCTAACCTATTTTACAAATAGTATTACAATTCTTTTATCACATTATATATCAATTGAATATAAGGCATGAATCACGTCATCCTTATACTGTTCAATTCTTTCTTTATCTCTAAGTTGACTAATGTAAAATGAGATTGAAAACTTTTATCAATTCATTTACACATGGCCATGTAATCTCTTCAGCCTAACTTATCGAGGGGCCCATATGTATTTATCATAAATATATGAGGGACAAATTCCTTCTCCATCATTCATATTCCTCTATTTGATTTACTTTATGTTCAATATTAGTCTGTATAATCACCTAGTTAAAGATAATGTTTGACTATATCAAAACACAAAGTTAATCATAGTGAAATCCCTAGTGATTTTCAAGTTAGAGGATTAAATCAATACTATTGCATGAGGATCACTTATGACTGTGTATCTATGCAGTGTTCTCATAATGGGTCAGTCTAATATAATGTTTCTTGAATATGTTTCTATGTATTTGACTTAATATCACATATTCATAACTAGTAAAACATCAATCAAATACATATTAGTTTTTATTTATTATTATCCGAACAATAATGATCGATTATGAATAATTTAGGATAGAGTTCTTTACACCTTAAAGTTTTACTGTCAAATCACATAATTAATGACATTAGGTAGAATTAACTATTTATGAATATGTATCTATGTGTTTGACTTAATATCACATATTCATAACTAGTAAAACATCAATCAAACACATATTAGTCTTTATTTATTATTATCCCAACAATAATGATCGAATATGAATAATTTATGATAAAATTCTTTACATCTAAAAATTTTACTGTCAAGTCATATAGTTGATGACATTAGGTAGAATTAACTATTTATGAAATTTAAAATTTAGTTGTAAATAAAGAATAAAAGAGATATTTAACAAAATTGCAACCATAATATTATCAAGAAAATATCAATTACAAGAATTGACTAAGGGTACATAAATAATATTTTTGGAATGAGCTTCTTAGTTTTTGGTTTTCGTTTGCTATAAAACTTGTATAAAAATCTGAAAAATTGAGCAATCAAGCACTGAAATAAGATTCTGATACCATCTCAAGAAACTAAGATGTAAAAGATGGATGAAAAGTTGGTTGAATATTGTATATTTCATTGACAATATACAACACATACACATTAATCTCCTAAATCTATCGCTTAGAAACGTAATCTCATTTTTATTGGGATTCATCCGAAGCTAACATAGGAATATTTATATTAAATATTTATAAAGTAAATATTAGCAAATCTGAAAAACATATTACAATGATTTTTCTTAACAGGAACTTTACTCGCAAAGTTCCCAGAACATTTTCATAATTTAAAAATGGCACTTGTGCGAAGCAAGGTAGGGTAGGGAACTACCCTCGTCCTTGCCTTCCGCAATTTTTTTTACCATCTCCGCCTTCGTCCAAATTTTCCCTATTCTATATTCTTCCGAGCATTGATTTTCCAGGAAGTTCCTCGTTTCCCCATTTATATTCTTAAAAAACTAGAAAGGAAGCAAAATATAAATAAAAAACATAAAGTGCACATTTTAAATCTACAACGATATGTAATTTTTAAATAACATACATTAATTCTCAAATATGAAATTCTTAAATTAGGCTATAGTGGAAAATAGTTTTTAGAAAATTTTTTTTCATTTTTCTCTATTTTATGCATTCAAGAAAATTGATCAACACAAAATATTTTTCTGATCAAAGGGAAAAACTTAGTCATTATTTAGGAAAATAACTTTCTAATTTTAAAATAAAAAGTTATCAGATTTTGATAAACTCATCTAAATGAAAAATAAAATATATATAAACACATATATTTATTATCACTAATGATTTTTTACTACTAAAATCAATCATTAATCATTATTGGCTGGAGATGATCGCGGGTAATAGGAGTGATCCATAAAAAATTTTATTTTTGATGTATTTTTTATATTAATAATAAATAGTATAAATATAAAATATTTATGATCTAAATTTTATTATAATTTTATAAATGAAAAAATTAATATTTTTTAACATTAGAAAATATATTGCTTGAAAAATATTTTTTTTAAAAAATATTGTTTCAAATAAATTATTTTCTGTAAAACAAATTAAGCTTAAGCACATGCTATTTTATAGGGATATATTTGTAATACAAAAAATATAAAAAGTATTTATGTAATTATAAATTAATTCTTGTTTCCCGCTAAAAACCGCCCATGGGATAGAGATCACATTCCTTTGCTCACAGCTCATTGAGCCTCAATGGTCTCTATCTGTGCCTCCATAAGTAATAATATGGAGAATTCATGCACTGTTCGAGCAAATCTCCACGGGATATAGGGATTTTCCTATCTTCCCTACTGAAATGCAACATAAAATTCATGATCCATTTGTATTTCTTGATCAATGCACGAAAAGTTCCAATTTCTTTTTTTTTTTCTTTTTTTTTTTTTTGTGGAAACCTTCAATAAAAATTCTCCTTTTGAAGACTTCACTTGGAACTGTTAAAGTTAAAAGATTTCAACTAAATTTTAGGGAACTTGTCTAGACCATCATCAGATGTATGCAGAGTTGAAAAAAAAAAATTCAATAATCAAATTTTCAGAAAATATAAATCAAATTGAATTAAATTAAATTGGTTTGGTTCAGTTCAATTATGATTCAATTTAATTTAAATCAAAAATTAAAAATTAATTTTAAATATTCAATATAAATAATAATTTTATAATATATTTAAGTTTTTCAATAGATTTTAATATATTTTTAATATAAATATGAATTATGAATAAGTTTGAACTATTTTGATTTCATTTAATATAGATTTAAACATTTTAATTTGATTTAATATAAGTTTGATTTGGTTTGGTTAAATCAAAATATTTTAACTAAAATTTAAAATGAATCAAGTTAATTGAAATTTAAAAAAAAAATTAAACCAAACTTATATAAAAATCAAATTAATTCAATTTTGTTGATGTTTTCGATTTTAGCCATTTAATTGCTCGGTCCAAATTATGATTGCAAGTCAAAGTTGTGAACCACTAGTATTGAATTTCTTAAGCTATGGAAAGTTAATTACGCAACAAAACCAATAAAAGCACGAGAATTCAATTTTTGATATTTGCTTCGTACACGTTTCTTTCTTTTTGGGAGCCAGCAGCCTAGTCTTAATTTCATCTTCATAGATTCAGGTGGGAAACTCCTTTGATTATAACATTTCCACTTTTGTGGGAAACTGATTAGAGATTGCATGGACTTTTCAAAAATAAACAAGCAATTGCTTTCTAATTACGTATTGCCTTTCTATTACACATCAGCCCTTATCAATATTGACACGAGAGCATTTTGAGAGTTATCTGTAATAGTAACTTGATCATGACTTAATGGAGTTTATAATAAAAGAATTTCTTCTCTCATTTGCTTTCGTAAAACAAATTATAGATGAGAGCATACATAATATTACATAGAACAAAGAAAAACCAGTAGCATATTTGGTATGAATCCAATACTCTTAATAATTCAAGTAATGCTGACAAACGAAGATATTCAAGATTATTAATTGTTTGTAAACTAACTTCCCAAATTTGCCTTGATTTTGTTTCCAAGCTTGAGGGGGTGACTATAAGATTTCCGCATTTGGTGATCAAAGATGAAAGAGGAAGGGATGAAGAGGCTATTTGTAGTCCTCTGCACTTTTGCCATATTTGATTATACCAAGAAATGAAAAATAGAATCTCATTTTTAAAATGGTGCTAGTATTCTAATGTTTTTTGTTTGGTATATTTCAACATACAAAAAAATACAATTCAAATATTAGTAAAGTTTCCATAGTCAGTCCTACGTGTAATAACTTTATGTTTTACAAGCAAATAAATGAATTTTTACCGATTTCAAAAATATTAAATAATAAGATTTCAAAAATATTAAAATATTTTTACCGATTTCAAATCTCATTTTCAAGTTTTTGAGTAAATTAAAATAGCAAACGTGAAGATAAAGTAGAAATTTTATTCCTATCCATTTTATATTATATGAAACATGCCTTAGTGAGCATATTGAAAAAATGTAATTCGAGGAATCATAAAAAATGAGATGAAAGCAAATAATTAAGAAAATCAATCATGTTTCTCTACTCGTAAATTTGAAGTAGTGAATAGGGACGGAATGATGCAATGTATAGCTTTCTAGGATAAAACTAGCAATTACTTAAAAATAATTAATAAGTAAATCTAGAGGAAAAGTTATTCTCTTGATGTCCTCAAAATATTGTTCATTATTCTTTTTATAGATGTCCCAAAATATATGCCAACTTTTATTAGTTATAACTAATTTTTTTAATTTACTCTCATTAATTATTAAATTAGTAAAATATATTTATTTTTTATTAAATATAATTAAGGATATAAATAAAAAATATATTATAAATTGTGAGTTGACAAAACATTAAATATAATTTCTTAAATAATGTGGAAAATGATAGATGATAACATTTTTGGGATAGAAAGAGTAATATAATTGAATAATTCTTAATACAACAAAATAAATAACTAAGGATGATGGACTTTGGCTCAAAATTAATGAAAAAACTATTAAACAATAATAGGTAATGTTTCTCTCGATAGCTACAGTGCCATTGCGACTAAAACAATATTTGCCTCTTTTTTTAATCAAATACAAAATATATTCTTTTTTAGATTACTTTTTTTTATTCTTTTGATTCAATTCTATATCTTTTTTGTTCATTTTCTATGCTTATGAAATTAGTTTTTAAAGCTAAACACGATCTATGGTAACAGTATCTATATTAAATAGTACTTTTGATTTTGTTTTTGAGACATATAATTTATTTACTTCATTCATAAAATTTATTCACTCATTCGTCCACGTTATACAAAATTTTAAATAAATTTGGTATCTTAAAATAAATAAATAAATAAAAAGATCTCAAACACTGTCTTACTCACCTATTACTACAGTGCAATTGCTAAAGGCTACATATGCACTTATTAAAAACTAATATGCTACATATTTTACCCATGATAATACTATCATTATCAAATTAGGTTGCTCTAATGGAAATGCATTTGTAATGTTTGGCATCATGTTTTAAATGGTATGGCTCAAGCAACTGGGGATGGGCAAAAGATTAGTTTTTGAAATGACACTTGGAAATAGGCAAAAGATTAGTTTTGGAATGACACTTGGGTAGAAGGTTTCACAATCAAAGGTTTAACTCCTCTCATTAGTTGCTTACCAAAGAAATTCCTGAGGAAGATAGAGATCATTCTTTGGCTTATTATGTGTTAGCTTTAAGTGCATTGCCACCATGGTTCTCTTCGTAAGCTCTCATTGGGAGGATTATATCATTTGAAATTTTCTTGAGAATTATAACTTCTCTACCAAGTTAGCTTACGGACTTATTACCAAAAATGGTAATTATGCTCCTAACAAGTTACAGTGTATTAAGAGATAAACCTAATCCTTTATTTGATTTTTGTATTTTGTAAATCTATTACTACTAGCTCAATTGTTTTACTTTATTAAAAAGTTTTGTAATCTTGTTGATTATTATTGAATATAATTTGATATAAACTCATTCCTTTCATGTTGTCTGAGCATAATATCATGGCCATTGAGTCATCAAACTCTTTCACCCTCAAGATCACTACCCCTACACTCAGATCCACCACATCTTCCACCACAACCTCTCTTACCTTTTCCATAAAACTCAAGTTTAACAACTATCTACCCTGGAAAACACTATTTCTTTCCTTTCTTAATTATCAAAATCTAATGGCCTTTATTGATGAAATAACACAATGCCTACCTAAAGAAATATTCATCAAGACCAATCCTCCTAAAACCAAACCAAACTCAGCTTATGTTGAATAGTCTAAGAATGATCAAACGTTGATGTCCTGGATGTTATCTTCCTTATCTAAAGAAGTGTTTTCATATGTCATTAGGCTAACCTCCTCGACTTAAGTATGGGTAGCATTAGCCAATGCTTTTGGCTTCATTTCTCAAAATTGTGAACTTCAACTTCATATTGGTCTTCAAATGCACAAATGAAATGACATGACCATCACACAATACCTGTAGAAGGCTAAGGAGTCTTACAGATAAGCTCACTTTTGTTGGTTGCCCCTAGTCTCCAAATGAATTTAATACCATCATTTATCGAAATATTGGTTCAAAATTTCATTTTATTACCACTGCTTTGAATTTGAGACCTGATCCAGTCCCTTTTCATGAGCTTCGTGGCCAACTTGTGGCTTATGAAATTTTATCAAAAAACAGTTAAGATGTTTCCTTAGCTAATATTAATTATGTTGGCTCTACTCCTACAGCTCCGAAGGCTAGCAAAGACTAGCAATGTGGTAGAGGGTCCTACACCAACCACTACAATAGGACTACTTGTAAAATTTATGGTCTATGCAATCACATTATTGATTGATGTTGATGTTATTACAATTCTATATTTGGTTATACCACTGCCTTTTCGACTAGACCTTTATATTCTTAGGTCAATGTTGCATATCAAGTTAGTTTTCAATTTTCTAAACCAAGTCTCACTTCTAGCTCTTCTTTATCTTAGTTTCTTGACACTAGTGCCTCTCATCACATTATCCCTAATCTTGCCAATCTCAACATAAATACTAACTATAAGGGTACAAACTAGCTTCACATTGCTAATGGACAAGGTTTACGAATTCATATTGTTGGTTCTTCTGTTATCTCTTATAGTCAACATCCTTTATTTCTTAAAAATGTTTTGCATGTTCCTCAAATTACTAAATGCTTGCTATTTGTTAATCAATTTGTTAAAGACAATAATTGTTTCTTTGAATTTCACTTGTTTAATTTTACTATTAAGGATTAGGTGACTTGAGACATATTACTTTGAGGAACGAGTGAAAATGGTTTTACAAGTTGCAATAGTCATCCCCTCATGAAGCTCAATGCAGTAGAAAAAGTTTTTTTAAAAGATTGGAATGCTCACCTTAAGCATACTAATTTCCAGACTTTAAATAAAACTATTTCTCAAATTCATTTGCCTTTTAATTTCATTTCCAAGCATTTTAGTTTTAAATGTTTTTCTTATTGTCAATGGTAACTTGTATAGTTTTCATTACCACCAATTTTACATTTAAACAATAAGCCATTACAATGAATCTGTTACGATATTTAGGGACCATCACTACATATTTCTCATCTTAGCCACCATTTTTTTGTTTTATTTGTTGATGATTACATTAGATATACTAGGTTTATCCCTTAAAGCAATAAAGTAAGTTACTGTCAATTTTTGAGCAATTTTAAAAACTTGTCAAAAATCAATTTGACTAAACAATTCAAGTGTTGCAATCTGACTAGGGAAGGGAATGTCAAAAATTAAATTCATTTCTAAATAAACATGGTATTGCCCATCGACTTGCTTGTCCACACAGATGAACAAAATGGTGTGATTGAGAGAAAGATTTGCCATATTGTTGATACTAGACTATCCATGCTAGCTCACAGTAAAGTTTTTTAAAATTTTGGGTTCATGCATTTCATAATGTTGCCTTGATATTATCTTCCTACACCAATTTTAGTAAATCAATATCCTTATTTTTGTTTCCTTCATAAGCATCTAAAATATGATTAGTTCAAAATTTTTTAGTGTTTAGGTTTTCCTCTGCTTAGCGCATATAATCATCATGAGTTTAATTTTCAAAACTCTATTTATGGTAACTTAGGATTCTTTCCCACCCACTTTGGCTAGAAGTGCTTGGATATTACTTCTAATCATTTCTATATTGATTACTCCTTCTTTGCAAAGGTTTCAATCTTTATCTTTAGAGCATTCAAATTGTTTGACTGTGACTTATGCTGAATGTTCTCACTCCATTCTCACTCCTTTTTAGGTATGTCCCCTTCCTAATAGCCTTCACTCAAATTGTCATTAGACTCCACTCTAAATATTATCAGGTCTTTCTTGCCTTTAGAATCCCATCTTACTCCAACCTCTTAACCCGAGTCCAACAATAACCCAATACAATATGATCTTTTACATTACCATATATACCTTCCCCTCCTCGACCTAATGCCTCACACTCTCCTTTTTATACACTACCTCAACCTCTTAACCTAGTTGTCAATCTTGCATGTTATAACTCCAAACCTCCTTCAACTTCTCAATCCAATGATCTTCTATGAACCCATACTATGGTTTTTCACCCTTCAACCTTGCATTAATGTAAAGCTCACCTTATTCATGCACAAATTCTAAACTTACACCCGACTATCTTCATGTTAAGGCCCCCACATTTAAGCAAGCAACTAATGTTAAGTAATGGCAAAATGCAATGCATGAGGAGTTTCAAGCATTGGTTCATAATAAAATATGGATCCTTGTTCCTTGTCCAACTAGTAAAAATGTGGTAGGTAATAAATGGGTTTATCGCATGAGACTATTACACATTATAAGGCAATGTTTTTACTTTGAGCTTCAATCAATAAACATGTATAGATTATACAAAGACTTTTAGTCTTCTCATTAAAGTAACAATAATTTGAACCATTATGAGTCTTGCATTTCATTATCATTGGCACTTAACGCAAATAGATATTTCAAATGCCTTCCTGCATGACACTATCCAAGAGCAAATTCATATGTCCTAGCCAATTGGTTTTATTGATTTTATTAAGCCTGCCTTTATTTGTAGGTTAAATAAATCACTATATGGTCTGAAACAAGCTCTACGAGCATGGTTTCTTTGATTTAGTACATTTCTCTTATCACTTGGTTATGCAAATTCCAAGGTAGATGTCTCCTTATTTTTCCATAGTCATGACACTAATAAAATTTTTATTCTTATGTATATGGATGATATTATAATTATAGGGACTTCACTAGCTCTTATAAATAATCTAATTAAGCGAATGCAACAAGTGTTCCATGTGAAGGATATGGGTTTGTTATCATATTTTCTTAGAGTTTAGGTTTACCATATAACTGATGGTTTATATCTATGTTAGCAAAAATATATTCAAGGTCTACTTCATCATGTTAGCTAAAAGAATGTCAAACCTCAGCAAATGCCCATGACAGCCTCACCACCTCTTTCAAAATCAATGAGGATCTTTCTTCCTAATGACGATGTCTATCATCAAACAGGGGATGCCTTGTGATGATATGTCACTCTCACAAGGCCTGACATTGCATTTTAGTAAATGAATTGTTTTAGTTCATGCATTACCCTACGGATGTCCATTGGCAAGTTGTTAAATGAATTATTCATTATTTAAAAGGCACAACTTCCCATGCTCTCAAGCTAGTTCGCTCCTCTAATATAAACCTAATATGTTTTTCTAACACTGATTGAGGAGGTTGTCAGGATGATTGATGTTCCACCAATAGTTATGGTGTCTTTCTTGGCAATAACTTAGTCTTTTGGATAGCTAAGAAATAACTTATAATCATGCATTCCCCAACTAAATGGGAACACAAAGCTATTGCCAACTTTATTGCCAATGCATTATGGTTAAGAAGTTTGTTAACTTAAATTAGGTTTGGTCCCTCTATGCCAATTATAATTTATTATAATAATATGGGAGTTGTGTATATGTCTTTAATTTTATTATCCATGTTAGGACTAATCATATGGAGTTGGATTATCACTTGATTTGGAAGCATATGGGTATAAAGGAGTTCATTATTAGATTTTTATCTTTTAGGGAACAAGTAGTTAACATTCTAACCAAGCCTTTACTAATAAAAAGATTTGTGTTCCTTCATTCGTTCCTTTGTATGCGACCCATTTATGGCATTGCCTTAAGGGGCTATTAAGAGATAAACCTAATCCTTTGTTTAATTTTTATATTTTATAAATGTGTTACTACCATCTCACTTGTTATACTTTATTAAAAGGTTTTGTAATCTTGGTGATTATTATTAAATACAATCTAATACAAAATTATTTCTTTCATGGTGTTTGATTTGGAATGGGAATGGCAACATAGAGTTTACACCTTTCATTAGTTATTGCCTAGAATTATCTCCCCACTAATATGCTCTGCCATAGGAGATCCCTCAAATATATGCCCCATGTCTATATACATTTGAAGATTAGCTTATTGGTGAAGAGATTAGTTCATCCAAAAGCTTGGAATAAAATTTTCTCTCCCAATCTTCATTATTAGCTATAGTGGAATCTAGAAGGATATGATATGAGAAGTGTTTATTAAACTGATTAAATCTTATTTTTAGGCATAACGTGTTAAGCCATATAGCAATAGTGGAATAGAAAAGTCTTTTTAGAGAATGAATGAGTGCATGAGGATCATATTAGCTTTATTATGGCTCAAGTTAACGAAATATGGAAAGTTACGAAAATGAACTCCAAAACTCTTGCAGGTCAAGAGAATAAAAAAAATCAAAATTTAACGTGGTTATTAGCTCCTAGTGTTGTCAAGGTTAATCTAAATGGGGCTAGTAATATCTTCATATACATGCTACAACAAGAGACCTAATTAGAAACCCTAAAGGCATGTGGATTGGAAGTTTTAGCCATTATATGGGTAAATGTTCATACTTGGCAACAAAATTATATGTAGCCTATATGGGCTTGGATTTAGCTCTTTAAATATGGGTTCAAGAAAGTTAGGTTAGAGATGGACTCTTTCTTTATTGTCCAAGCTCTTAAAGGCGTGGAACAAGTTTAAAGCCCTCCAGGAAATCTCATTTACTACATTTGTAAGATTATGCAACGAGATCAGAACATTATGATTCATCATGTTATGAGACAGTTGAATGGTTGTCCATATTGGATGGCCACATTAGTCTTTCAACATCCTTTAGGTTCGCATGTTCTTCATTTCCCCCCCGTAAGAGGCTCAATTCTATGTTGTTAAATGATATATGAAGTGTCTAGTTGTTGATTAGTTTTTTTTTATTTGCTACTATTTGTTGAATGTAGAAAGATAATAAAATAATAATAACTAGTACATGCATAATAAGAAAATTTTAATAGTGAAATTTCAAAAAAATTTTACAAATAAAATTAACTTCCACTACTACAACTCAATATATAAACTTATTACACTACACTTATTAGTGAATTAACTTTTTTACACTACACTCTAATTATAACTCGCTTCACTTTATGCCTTGAATACCTAATCAAGGATAAGAAGTTGGCTACATGTTTGGCGTCCAACTAAGTAAAAATACATAGCTACAATTTTATCACATTTGTTACATGATAAAAGAAGTTTCTATGGAGACAATATGCATTAGGGTGTATATTAAGGCACAAGATTAATAGGCTTCAATCAATTTATGGGCTAAAGTGATTTTTAGTTACTGATGTATTTCAACAAATCTCCACATCACTAAACTCTTTTTTGATAATATTTTCTTGGAACTATGCCAAGTAGTTTTATAAACTTTTATAGTTTTGCACTATTAAGACCCTTTCTAAAGATTTTTGCCATTTGTTCTTTTGTTTTTATTTGAGCTACTTTAATGTCTTCTGTCAAGGCCCTTTTCTTGTATGAAGTGACATTGTACTTCCACATATTTAGTTCTTACATGAACACTGGGTTTTCAACTAAGCAAATTGTTGATCGATTATCACAATATAATAGTATTGGATAATTTACTAGTTGATATAGATTTTCCATCAACCATGCTAACTAGGTGCTTTCTTGTGCTACGATTATTGTTACATGATATTCTACCTTGGTTGTTAATGTTGATTGCCTTTTACTTCACCAAGTAACAGTTCTAAAACCCATATTGAATACATATCCAGTGGTTGACCTTAGTGTATCATAATCACCAACATAATCAATATCATAATATCCCTCTAATTTCCAAGTTATTCCATTTTTATAGAATAACCCAAGATTAAATGTTCTTCTGATGTATCCTAAAATTCTCTAAACTATTTCTAGATGAGGTTTCTTTAAACTTTGTGTGAATTGGCTGACCACTCCAATTGCAAATGTAATATCTAATCTCTTGAATGTCAAATAGATTAAGCTGTCAACTATCAAGCGATATATCAGTGAATCCTTTAAATCTTTTCCTTTTGTCAGATCTCAATTTAGAGTTCACCTCCATGAGAAGAGTAAGAGGTTTGCAATTAAGCATTCCATACTTCTAAAGAAGATCTTTAGCATATTTTTGTTAACATAAGAACAACCCTTCATTTATACATTCCACTTCTAATCTAAGAAAGTGATTCAACTCTCTAAGTTCTTTCATTTGAAAACAAACTGATAAGTTCTCCTTTATGTCAAGGATTTCTTTGGTATTATCTCCAGTTATGATTAGATTATCCACAAAAACCAAGATTAATGTTAGCATTGCTTCTCGAGCTTTGACAAGCAAATTTGAATTTGCTAGTACAACTAACCATTATGAATGAGAAACTCAACAATCTTACCATACCAAGCCCTAGGGGCTTTTTTTAACTCATAGAATGTCTACTTTAATTTGAAAACATATTAGGGATAAAGTTTGTTCTCAAATCCTTCTAATTGCTCTACATACATTTTTTTTTATCAAACTCTTCATTTAGAAAAGCATTTTTCATATCCATTTGCTAGGGATTCTATGACTTACTTGCTGCAAGTGTCATCATAACATGAACTATTGTAATATTAGCTACTGGACTAAATGTCTCATCATAATCTGGTTCATACTATTGTGAAAAATTTCATGCCACCAATTATTGAACCATCTGGATGAGTCTTGACCTTGTACACCCATTTGCATGATATTGGGATTACATCCTTAGGCTTTGGAACTAATTCCTATATTTGGTTTTTAATAAGTGCTTTGATCTCCTCTTCCATGGTTTTTCTCCATTCAATCTTGTGTGATGCCTCTTTATAAGATGTTGGCTCATTTTCTTCATTTACAAGTATGATGTTGCCATACTTGGGATTTTTCTTTTTTAATCTAGTTAATCTTCTCAATTGTGGTGATTTTTCTTCTACCATCTCTTTTATGAATTGATTTTTTATCTCTATTCTATGATAAACACCCATATTCCATAGTTTCTCTTAAGGTTGAGACTGTACTACATTCTTTGAACTGTTTTAGACTTCTTTTACTTTCTCATTTTCTTACCATTATTTTATGTCATTAGATTGAGGAAGTGTAACATATTTTGATGTCCATTAAGATGAAGTCTCATCAAAGATAACATTACATGAGATATGACATTTGCTAGTAATAGGATCACAATAACACCAATCTTTTTTATTTTCATCATAGCCCATAAAGATGCACCTGGTAGGCTTTTTGTTAAACTTGTTATGTAGATGATTAAGATAAATACATAGTAGACATAACTAAATACTTTGAAATGGCTTACTATAGGTTTTACCTTCCATAGCTTCTCAATAGAGACATGGATCCCATCTTTGGTTATGAAAGTCTGTTGATTATTTAACTAGTTATTCTCATACATTCCACCCAAAATCTACTAGCAAGAACATTTTAAAAATGAACATACTCCAACATGTTTCTTCAAGATGCTTATTCTTTCTTTTTACAACACCATTTTACTGTGGTGTGCTTAGATAAGTCAACTGTCGTCAAATCTTGCATTGAAAAAGATAACTAGAGAACTTATCAGACATGTAATCCCTCATTATCAATACAGAGGCATTGAATTTTCTTTCCAACTTCACCTTTAACCATCAGCTTAAATTCTTTAACTTTTCTAAAGTTTTAGATTTTTCATTCATGAAATACACCTTCAATAGTCATAAATGAATGTCACCATATAGTGCATACCATTGACTGTGGATTACTTTACTTTCACAAATACATCTGTATGGATCAACTCTAGAGTTTGTTTAGCTTTGAATTATTACTCTTCATATGATAGCTGATGTGCCTTTCCATATTGACATCTAACACATACTGTGTTAATGTGAACATTGAGTCAAGTAGTTGTCTTGATGAAGACTTGTTCATCATCATCTTCAACTTATGATAATTAACATATCCTATTCGTGTATGCATAAATCAATTGTCTCATTGCTTTTTATCTTTTTAACATAAGTCTCCATCCGCTAACATGACATACATAGAGTCCACCTTCTATCCCTCTAGTATTGTTGTGTCAATTATTTTGACTTACTGATAAACCTTCACATCACTTAGGCCAAACACAACAAACTTACTAGAATCTGTAATCAGTGAAATCGACACAAGATTTTTCTTCATTTCAAATACTCGATAGACATATTCCAATTACATTTGGTTCTAATTAAGGCATGAATCAATCAATGTGTCACCAATATAAGTGATTGGTAGTCTTAAGTTATTTGCAGTCACCATAACTCATTTGCCTTTGTACTCTGAAACATTATAGAGCTTTTCTTATCTTCCATCACATCTGGAACATCCTAAATCAAAGATCTAATCCTTCTTATGGTTGCTTCTATATGAGAAGCAAAAATGCTAAAGGCCTACTCCTCCATTGCGGTTGCCATGAGGCTAGGAACTTTTACAACTTTTGAATTAGAATACTCCTCCTCTTGCATTACTTTTAGATTCATAAATAATGCTTTTGCATCCCATTCAAATTTATTCTAGTGACGATTGCTTACTATTGTTGTATTACTTTCGATAGATTTTTTTTTCTTAAACAAGCAATCCTTTACATGGTGTCCCTTCTTGCCACAATTAAAACACTTGACATTTTGACATTTAAAATTTTTAGATCGCCCAATTGTGATGTTGTTACTTCTATTAAGCTCCCCCTAATTGAGGATTCCTTTGCATCTTCCCTCCATTCTAACCACGAGATTGATTCTTTCTCTTATTGGTGAAGAGTACTACTTCTTCAGTATTTAAAAACACTATAGCCATTTTGCTTTGCTAGAGTTTTTTGACTTGCCAACAAACTTTCTAATTCTTTAATTGAAGGTTGTTGGGCCAACCTTGAATTGTAGTAATAAATTCCCTATACTCAGGTTATAAGTCATGTATGATGATTCGCCTCAATCTTTCATTGATAATTTTGGATGTCTCATTCAACTCAATAATTTCTCAGTATAATGACTTTCTTTTTATGAAATACTAACTAATTGTCATACCTTATTGTGAGATAGACATTAGTTCATTTTATAGCTTTTAAATTCTTGTGTCTTTCCTTTTTGTGAATCACAAAGCAAGAACGTCCCAAGCTTGTTTGGGTGTGATAGTTTCCCTGATATGCTCTATTGTTTCTTCTTTAATAGTATTTCCGATAGCAAACATAACTTTCCTAACTTTAATCTTCTATTTCCTTAGATTATCGACATCATATTTTAATAGTGGTCGTATAGTCTTTATCTCAGCAACAACCTCTTAGAGGTCTTGACCTTATAAATATGACTCCATGTAAGTCTTTTAAGTGCTATAATTATAATTTTTTAATAACACCAACATTGCTTGACTTTGACATCATGATTTGGCTTTAGTAGCCTCGCGATTAACAAAGTAAGTAGTTCCAAATCAATGCACTTCACAATTTCAAATTGTGCATTAATAAGATTTTTTCCATGCAATTACTTTATATCCAATGTTGACAAATAGGCTACATAATCAAGTGGTTTTGATGGCGCTTGTAGAAAGATAATAAAATAATAATAATTAAAATAGAATAATGAAATAATTTTAATAGTGAAATTTTAAAAATATTTTTACTAATAAAATTAACTTTTACTATTACAACTTAATTTATCAACTTATTAAACCACACTGATTACTCACTTAATTTTTCTACGCTACATTCTAATTTGTTGCTTAGTTTATTTGATGCGTTAAATGCCTAATCAATGTGATATTTATAGTCCATAAACTTGGCCTCCAAGCGGACAAGAAGTTGGCTACGTGTTTGGCCTTCCACCAAGTAAAATACATGGCTACAATTTTATCACATTAGTCACATGATAAAAGAAGCTTCTATGGTGACAATACAATGCGTTAATGATTATGTATACGGCACAAGGTTAATGGGCTGGGATCAATTTACGGGCTAAAGTGGACTTTAGTTAGTGATGTGTTTCAACATTGTTTTGGAGTGTTTACACCCTTTTACAACTAAAGAAATGAAAAAAAAAAAAAATTTCAAATTCAAACCTAAAATAGAAAAATATAAATTCCATAAATTATGCTAAAAATAAAAGTGGTTTTTGATTGAAGAGCAAAATCTTTGGGTAAGGCTGCTTAAATATAGCACCAAATGGGGATGGCCGCCACGTGGCTAAAAGTAACAAGGGATTAATTATTTAGAAAGGAATTTAGAAAGGAGCTTTGATTCTTGCCAAGGAAATGAGATCGAAAGTGGTTAATAGCAAGTCAACCTTATTTGGCTACTGAAAACTCCTCTTATAGATGTGGCTCCTAAAGAAGTTGGGGATGAGGTCCGAAACAAATGTGTTTCAGATTATTGGATTGCAAGCAATGGTTGGCTTTGGCAAAAACTTCATAAGTTACTTCCCAACGATGTTGAGCAGATCATATTAGCTTTTTCGTTATGAGAAGAGAGTGAAGAGATAGATGGCATTTATTTCGGCTCCATGTTCGTCAAGTGAGTCTTCAGTTAAAATGGCTTATGAGGTGGCATTTAAGGATTGATATATGGGGAAGAACAATATTTGGCAATTGATTTGGAAGCTAGAAGTTCCTCAACATATATGAGTTTGTATGTGGCTGGTGGTTCATATGAAGGTGAAATGCAGTTTGCAACGTAAAGGAAGATAGGGTTTAGTTATTTCGAGATTATTTGCAGTCTATGCAGATGCGGAGGGAGTTTTTGACAACTGATGTGATGTATAAGATGAATCAACTGTGTACGAAAGAATTGTTGCTTGTTAAATTAAGGAAAAAACAAGTTCCAAGTATGAGGGCAATTGGAAGGAGTTTTTCACAATTGCACTGTGGTGGTTATGGAATCGCAGGAATGCTTTTATCTTTCAAGCTGAGCAAAATACCTCATGTTTAAAATTAACTTTTACGTAATTGTACGCAACAGGTGATGAGTGTTTGGCAAAGAAATTCGTGTATCAATGCTGACCAACCTTTGAAAAAAAAGAATTTTATTAGTGGTCAGCTTCCTAATGAAGGGTGGATAAAATTAAATACAGATGATTGTGTTAAAACAGTTAGGAATAATGCTAGTGGAGAGTTTTATTCGTGGTTCAAATGGTTGTTAGTTTATTGGCTTTAGGATAAATATCGATTGTTGTGAGGCTGCGGAGGCTGAGTTATGGGCAGTTCTTTAAGGATTAATGTTGGTATGGGATACAGGATTTTGAAAAATTATTTTGAAGATAGATTGTGCATTGGTGGAGGGCTGTCTTAAGGATACTTCATGCTTAGGACAATATGCAAATTTACCTCATGCATGTTCCAAGCTTATAAACCAAGAATAGGAGGTGACAGTTCGTGATGTTGCAAACTGTGTTGTAGATTGCTTAGCTACACTAGCGCTTCGGAAGTTGTTCAAACCCTTGAAAAGCCACTAGATATTTTTATAACAAGTATTGCAGAGGACCTCATAGGAGTGATATGGCCGAGATTGATTAGAGGACAAGAGCTTTCTTATTTTTTTATCTTTGAGGTCTCCCCTTTGTAACAAAAAAGACTCATTTTTAGCCTAAAAATGTATTTAATTAAACATATTCATTTACTTTGTTGTAATACTCAAAATTTAGTATTTTTAATATATTATGGGTATCACAACTCATCCATTTGAGTCCTGATAAAACTCAACATTTATAACTTTCATTTGGATTTCCAAGCAATATAGATAATCCATATAAACACTATCTACATTATGGAATCATTTTAGAAAATGGAGATTTTCTAAGAGATAAACAAAAGGTCGACCTCAAGAATTCCTGCATAAGTTATTTTGGTATTTGAACCGCATATCAAAGTCATAAGAGTAATTGATAGATTCATATGGCTAGTTAGCATTGCTTCTTTCCCATAAATACACATGCTTTTCTAAACAATCATCATGTATAAGAATCCCATTCATTATAAAAGTAAAGATTTGCATGCATATAAAGTGAAATAGCATATTTGTATCAGTTCATAGTTCAAATCCATAAATAGAAACATTTTCAATTCATGTAATCCTTAATACTACTTGTAAACATTGATTTTTTTTGTTGAAAGTGATAAGAATGTAAACCTGATGATGACAAACTTTTTCTAAAAGACTATTGAGATCTATAAGTGATGTGGGAGGCCCCAAAGAGTGGAGAAACACTGAAAACAAACCTAAGAACCCAAAAAATCAAATGTTTGAAATTAAAAGCTGAGGAGAACTATTTATATAGAGGCATAACCATTTGCACAAATGATAACATTTTTGCATAGATGATCTCATCTACATAGAGATATAAACCTAAGAGCAATTGGTCATACCATGCATGGGGGAATCATTTTAATCCCATTTCGCTTACCTTCCCTCCCTCCCTCTTAGGATTAAGGAAAGCCTTTTCTGTTTAAGGCATGGGCAGAGAGAGAAAGAAAAGAGTGTGTGTGTGTGTGTGTGTTAGGAAAGGTTTTTAACCACATAATATTTCTTTCCTTGTCTCTTATCATACCTTGGTCCCTTTGTCCTTACTCAACAAAAAGACTAAAAACATATAGAAGATAAGAGAGAAACCCAAAAGATAATAATCATCTCAATTTTAATAGCAAAAACCACATTTCTTCTTAAGAAACCATAAAAAAAAGCCTAAAATCACTACCTTCCACTTAAGCTTTCTTATCATTTATTGACCTTAACACATCCCAAAATTCATAAATAACTAAGATCCCTTAAAGAGCCATAGAACTACCTTAATACCCCCCTAAAGTCACCAAAATACACAAAGCCTACTCAATCTTATTAAACTTTTCCTCGTTTAAAGGAGCTTCCCACTCACTTAATCCCTTAATCGATATCGACTTCTACAAAACACTAGACTCTTGGATTAATGGGATACAAGTCTGATGATGACAATCATGTTAGTTTCATATAGAGAGAATGAAGTTAATAATGCCTAAAGAGGGAACTCAACAAACACTTAAGCTAAGCTACCTTTTTGGACTTTTAGAAGATGGTTGTTTAGCTAAGTAGATGGCTATACAACCAACTTATATGGTTGTTCGATCACCTTATATAAGCCTAAAAAAGGGAGAACCTTCTAAAATAATGGCCTCTCCTCTTCAATTAGATGAATAGACAACTTTAAATCCTAATTCTAGAATATTTATTACTTTCATCCATTTAAGAGGTGGATAGAAGGATTAGGTGCAAGCTATGCATATAGCATACGTGCATCCCCTTTCCTTCTCTATAAATACCTATCCCTTAAAAAAGGAATATAAGATCATTTTTCTACCTAGATGATGCCAAATTGAAGACTTAAAACCCCAACAAACACTAAATGCATAGAAAATAAAAGACCTAATTCCCCTCAAAAGTTTAAGGACATACCATTTAAAGCCCCTCATCTTGCACTAAAATCACCACTCTATAAGAAAGGAAAACACCACCAAAGGTAGTTCTAAGGGGAGAAGTAACCCCCAAGTCACTCCAAAGGCCTCCCTTTCCTATTTCTCTGTCCTTTTATTTTGATTTTTTATTGAGTTTTTGAACTAGTAGCTAGCTTAAAGGTATATACAAACTCAAAGTAGTATGTATAGACATCTTTATGATAGTATATACCATTGATTGGTATACATAGACCACCTTTATTATTCAAAGCATTATTCAAAATAAATGAGCTTCAACTTTTGACCTCTTATTTAATGTTTACTTCTTAGTTGTTTCAGATTGCAAAGGGAATAATTGGGGTGGGTTCCAAAAACCAATGACCCTCATTTACCTTTAATTTATGTTTATCATTTTATATAGTTGTACATCTATCCCTTCCTTTTGATTGTTTGTACATCAATCAATGTTTACAATATGCTTATTATGGTTAGAAAATGACTTGGAGAGGTTCCAATAGCCTAAGCTCCTATGATTCATATGTTTTCCATTTATACAATATATGATTTACTTGATTACAGGTCATGCACACCCATTATCTCCATCATTTTGCCCCATTCATGCTACCACTTTAATAGGGGCAACATGCTTATATGCTCATACCACACATACCTCATTCACTTATGTATTAGGCATTTAAGGGCATAAGCCATAAGCAACCAAGGGCGAAAAGGTGAAATCCTTTCCTCCCCTCATGTTATTATTCTAAGGATAAACACCTTTCTTTTGATGATACATGATACTAACTTGAAGGTTTTTTTTATAGTTTTTGAAGCGTATATTATCTTATCAAATCTTAAGATTATTTGTGCATGCATCCCTTATACAATCTCATATATACTATGTTGGCCTTAATGCACCAAGAAGGCGAGGTTAAATTAGTGGAAAATTTAAACTTTAAAGGAAGCTCACATGAATAAAAGACTAGAGAAGGAGTAGAAAAAGAATGAACATAAGAGTTTTATAGTGGTTCAGATATTAACCAACCCTACATTTATTCCCTAATTTACCAATTGGGTATTTCACTAAATTACTAATGTTTGACAAGCTCACACTTAACTTAGTGTTTAGACTTATACCAAATCTTATCAGTATTTTCCCAATGCTTGCACTTAACCTAGTGTTTAGGCTCACACCAAATGTTACAAGTGTTTTCCCAAAGTTAACACTTAAACCTATGTATGAGTTTTCTAAGGCACAATCTCAAACCCAAACAAGATTTTTCTATATAAGGGCTCACTCTCAAATCCAAACCCAAACCCAAATTGTTTAAAGTTCACACCAAACTGTTGGACTAGGATAATTAATCCTAGGTTTAGAACCTCTTTTGATCTTGACAAAGTAGATTGATCATCACTAATATTTCAAGTAAGTGTTGTTTTTGCAGATATGTATCAATCTCTCAAAGAAGAAATGAAAGGAGTTGAGAAACTCCAAGTGACATGTAAATCGCGATTGCAATATGGGATTAGCAACTGCGACTCATGTTAAGACATATCGAAACTCAAGCAGGCAAAATCGCAGAGCCATTCTCAGCCGCGACCCTTGGAAAGAAAGAAGCCAAAATGACACAGACGAATTCGCGGTGCAAGTCATGCCTTCATCGCGACTGCGAATTTCAAAGTGACTCAAGAGGGAAGCAGTCCACAACCACAACTTGACAAGTGTCCCAGAAGACTGTTGGAAGTCAAAAATCGCGAAGACATCTTGTTGGTAGCGACCGCAATCCGAGTGGAAGAAAGTTAACCACTTTGGCAGAAGGATTTGCGTCCTGTGCAAGAAAACTCGCGACCGCGACTTCTGAAAGTAGGTAGAAGACAACGACTATATTTTTCTAGAGAACTAATAAGAATCTGCCACGTGGACTAGCCGTTAGACACAAACGGGGTTTCCCTTGAAGAATTTGGATTTCGCGACGGCAAACGGCAGTAGCGACCGCGATTTCATCCTGACAAGCATTTAATGCAAAATCTGTCAAGCATGTTTCAAAGATTTGATGAGCTATGATCTACAACGTCTCTTTGGTGAAGTTTGACTATAAATATTCCACCAAATAGCCATGAAGAAGGTTGCTAAGGAATTTATTACAAGTAATTAAAGCTCTCAATCTTTGCTACTCATTTTCTTCATCTTCTTTATGTAATTATAAGTGTTAGGTGTGAGCATTAAACACTAAGTAGTGAGGTTTTGTGTTAGCCTGTAAAAACACTTTTAGAAAGGTTTAAGTGTGAGCCTAGTGAAACACTTAAGTGAGGTTTTGTGTTAGCCTAAAAAACACTTTGTTGTAAGGTTGTGTGTTAGCCATCAAAACACAAGTTGTATAAGTTGGGTATGAACTTGAAAACACCATTGAGATAGTGAAATACCCAATTGAGTGATTGGGGAGTGGATGTAGGGTAAATTTTGCCCGAACCACTATAAATTGTTTGTGTCTCTATTATTCTATCTTCTCCCCTTTATCTTTGTTTTAAAATTTTTATCAACCAATTCAACCCCCCTTCTTGGTGCCTAGGGACAACAAGTGGTATCAGAGCAAGGTTTTCACAAATCAAACCTTCATTGGGTGAAGCAAGATCATGGCACAAGAAGTAAACCACTCACAGCTAAGGCCTTATTTTGATGGAACAGACTATACTCATTGGAATTATAGGATGGAGATCTACCTAGACATAGATGTGGTGGACCTTTGGGATGTAGTTATCAAGGAATGGAAGCCTCTTACGAGAGTTATGGATGGCAATGAAGAACTAATCCCAAGGGATGAATGGGTTGAAGCTCATCAAAAATCAAATGGCAGGAACAAGAGAGCAATGGCCATTCTCCTGAGCTTACTTTCAAAATAAGAGATTGGGAGAGTGCAACATTGTCAAACTGCACATGCCATATGAAAGACCTTGGAGAACTATTATGAAGGCACAACCTTGGTCAAGTCAAGCCATTTGGAGATGTATGTCACCGAATGGGAACTCTTCATGATGAAGGACAACGAAAACATCACATAAATGACAAATCACCTCTTGTCTATTGTCACCAATATAAAGAAGTTTGGAAGAGCTCTCACTAATTATGAGGTAAATGCCAAAATCCTTAAAACTCTTCCACTTGACAAATTTGGGGCTAGGGTGTGCGGTATCCAAGAATCCAATCCAGAGATTGGAAAGGTCCCAACATATGTGCTCATTGGCAAGCTCTTGACTTATGAGTTGGCCATTCAAAAAGATGAGCAAATGAAGAAGCTAAGGGGCCAAGGTGAGAGACCAGAAAAGAGAACCATAGGTTTCAAAGCTTCAACAAGGGACAAGGAAGTAGATACATCCTCTAGTGAAGAGGATAGTGATAATGCAGAATAAGAGCTAACAATGCTCTCAAGAAGGACCAAGGAGTTGATAAGAAGAAGAAAAGAGAGAAGAGTCTTCAAGAAATCAGCCCAAAGTCCAAAAGAAAGATCAAATGATGTCACATGCTATGAATGTGGCAAGCAAGGGCACAT
>CATIWR010242236.1:0-31821 GCA_949677035.1 Omphalea diandra | reverse complement strand
CCCCCCCCCCCCCCCCCCCCCCCCCCCCCCCCCCCCCCCCCCCCCCCCCCCCCCCCCCCCCCCCCCCCCCCCCCGCTGTCTGTGATTGCTTGTTTGTTTGTGTTGTTATATTTGTTTATTTGTCATTCATACGATCAGTGTGTAAACCTTTCCTAACAAATTTTCACATAGCATATTTCTTTCACCAGCTCTCTTTAAATGTGTTTTTGAAAGACAAAATTTAAAATTAAACTAATATTTCAAATGATTTGATTTATTTTGTATTAAACCATGATTGCAGATATCTTGGAAAAGATACTTCATCTGGGCACGCTGAAGATGTAGCACAGTTCTTACAGTTGGTTCGTTCAGTCCTTTTCTGCATTATTTCTGTTGCTTTATTCCTGTCAGCCTGCATGCAGCTGTAATGTGCTAATGCTTCTGTAATCTTGTAGATCAAATATATAAGTGGTTCTTATGATACCGAGGAGGGCTTTAAGCTATTGGATGAAGAAATCTCAGAGCATGAATTAGCCAAAAATAGTGCAGAGGGATCCTCTCGCAGACTATTTTATTTTGCACTTCCACCATCAGTGTATCCAATTGTCTGCAAGATGATCAAAAAATGTTGTATGAATAAATGTAAGTTTTTCAATTTAGAATTGCATTTGTGGCTGCCAATCTTGCAGGCTTCTCTAATTTGGTTATTCACTTTACAAAGGCCATATTCTGTTTTTATATAATATGATTCATATCAGTTTTTGTATTTTTTTTTTCTGAGGAACAAGGGAATGTTTCAATAATGACTTCTGATATGATCAGCCATCATAGTGCCTGCATGTGCTGGAGAGTCTCAGTTCTTGTTTCGTGTTTGTTCATTTATATCAAATAATGTATGGTTTAGGTGCCTTGGACTTGCTTTCCATCTACCAGAGAAAGCTAATTTAAGTTTCTATTCTGTTTTCTTCTTCCCTAGCAAAAGGGGTTAGAAAAATATATTTGATCATTCACTGACTTGAACAAGGACATCATTTTGTAATGGTCACCGTACTTTCTAGATTTGCTTTGAATATCATGAGAAGAATGCTAATTAACTTCTTTTCCCAAAATATTGGAGATTGTGAAGTGGTAATGATTAGATGACTGATAACTTGATGTGTCATGATAATTTGCGTAGCATAGTCACTACTTGCATTGTAAATTCATTTTTCTCTGAGATAAAGTCAATGATTGATCAGTTGGCATTTTGTCGGTCCAATTATGCATGTGACTCTGTTTCCTGAAACTTGATAACGGTATGTCTAAGATCAAATTGTCTCTCTTTTGATCCTTTCCAGCTCATCTTGGTGGATGGACTCGGATTGTCATTGAGAAGCCTTTTGGCAAGGATTTGGAATCTTCAGAACAACTTAGCTCTCAGATTGGGGAGTTGTTCGAGGAACCACAGATTTACCGAATTGATCACTACTTAGGAAAGGAATTGGTGCAGAACTTGGTAAGATGCTTTTATATTGGTGCTTAATCATTTTCATCTTGGTTTTATGACTGCTTATTTTTTATCTGCTGTCTGTTGCTTGAATTTTGTAGTTGGTACTTCGTTTTGCAAATCGCTTCTTTTTGCCACTTTGGAATCGTGACAACATTGACAATGTACAGGTAAGAATCTTTTTTCCAGTCATTTTTAAACATGCTCAAAAAGGTCAAAAAATACTAATAGATTATGTTTTGGTACCTTAAGAAAAATGCATAGCCCTACAATTGTTGACAAGGATAGGATTTGGAATTTGGGTCATACTCAGCTGTGAAAAACATAAATGTGTTTGTTTTCTAGCACTAACATTGTCATAAACTTTTTAACCTGTTGTTTATTTGGTAGATTGTGTTTCGCGAGGACTTTGGAACTGAAGGTCGTGGTGGATATTTTGATGAATACGGGTATGCACAGTAAATGATTGCTTCCAGTTTAGACTATTAAGGAGGTTCTTAACAATGAATCATGAATTTCCCCTTGCATGTTTTTTATTTTACTGCTATATCATTATGTTACTAAGATTTGCATATTTGAGGCCCTTTTTCTTTTTTGATGTTTCAATATGCCACTTAAAACCATATCTCGATACAATTTCTTTTTGAAAAAATAAAATTGAATTTCCAAATATTGTTATTCTGAATCAATATATATATATATGGGAGAGTTTTCAATCGTTATGTCTTCATGGCTGATTACTGTTTTTATAGCTGAATAATAAATGCTTATAGTTTTTAGTGTAAATTGAAAATCAGAATGATCAGAACATTTTGATTTTTAATATAAAAGTTGAAAATATAGTAACCATGGATAGGTAAAAATTGCAGTAATCATTGAAACATCACCCATATATATGTGTGTGTGTGTGTGTGTCGTGTTTTTACTGCAACATTAAGAAGTGACATTATTACTTATCATTTTCCTTGTCCTGCAGAATTATCCGTGATATCATGCAAAACCACCTATTGCAGGTAATGGTGTTGATGCCAATCTGAAATATTATGTAATCAACTTAATAATGTCTTCTTTGGAGTGTAAATTATCCTTCATGCGTGAGAACCATTTTCGTTGGTGCTTTTATGCTGGAATATCAATTAATTCCTATATCCTAAGTAAAATAACTCTTACGTGCTTAGATTTTCTTGGGTAGGTCATTCATACTTGAGATACAGCCTTGTGTTGGACAATGTCCCTATGTTAAGTATTTTTCTTTTCAAACAGCATTATGCAATAGAAGAAGGGGATGACAAGTGAATGGAAGGAATTCTATTTATGCCTAATCTGTTTGTTGCTTCTCTATACAAACTGCAGGTTCTTTGTCTAGTTGCCATGGAGAAACCCGTCTCTCTAAAACCTGAGCACATTCGAGATGAGAAAGTGAAGGTGCGTATCTTTCTTTCTACTAATTGAAAATATCAGCGGTCTTAAATTTTTTCATCTTCCAATAAAATGGATCTAATATGCCAGTTCTGTTAAGGGATCACAAGAATGCCTATTGACCTAACTTGATGGGTTTCCCCATGAGTTTCATTATTTGTCTCCCCTTGAGATGCCCAATATTCCTTCAAAGTTTGGTTCTGAGTCCTACAAATGCTCTTTTGCTGTCAACTGCTTATTACTGGGTGAAATTCAGGTCCTTCAATCTGTACTTCCCATCAAAGATGAAGAGGTTGTTCTTGGACAATACAATGGCTACAGGGATGATCGAACAGTTCCTGATCATTCAAAGACGCCAACATTTGCTACTGTTGTTCTGCGCATACATAATGAAAGATGGGAAGGTAATAATTATCTTATGCTTCTTCGATTTATTCTTTGTAAAATTTATACTGACTTCAGTCTTGATTTCTGAATCTTACATTCAGAACTATATATGCATGATGCGCATTAGATGGATCAGAGCAAAATCTTGACTTCATTGGTTATCACTGCTAACTCTATGTTTTCTTTCTCAGGTGTTCCTTTTATACTAAAGGCAGGGAAAGCACTAAATTCAAGAAAGGCAGAGATACGTGTTCAATTTAAGGATGTTCCTGGTGATATATTTAAATGTATGACACTTTTAGAATTTTACATAGCTATGCTTCTGCATATATTGTTCTGATTGCAGTTTCTGGTGGATTTGAGTGTAGGAAGTAATAATGTGATCAGACTTTAGATAATTGAGTGGCCCACAAGCAGAGTAGTTTTTTTTTTTTAATCTATTGATACAAACTTTTTATCTATATGATAAATTATTGCTGCTGGTCTGCTGTATTGCTGTGGGATTCTTTAGTTTGACAAACTATGTACATTTTTTCTATGCATATGCTTTTTCATTTTGTTGCTTGACTTGCATATTATGGCTTAGGTAAAAAGCAAGGAAGAAATGAGTTTGTAATACGCCTGCAGCCCTCAGAAGCTATTTACATGAAACTCACGGTATGTTACTGGCTTATGTCCACAAATTATATTCTGCATCCACAATGCATATATGTATCATCAGCTGGAATATCAGGGCTGTAGATATTCATGGGGCTGTTACTGAATATTATCCTTGTACGCATTCCCAAAATTTTGACCTGTGATCTGAAAAATACATACCAAGGGAGTTTGTTGCAACTGGGTCTTACACCATTTGTTAGAACATGGTGCCTATCACAACTAAATACATTGCATCACCATTCTCTTTGTATCAGGGTTTTTTACCATTTGTTGTGCCTATAATTTTACCTGTTGCTAATGGCCATATGGAACTGAAATAATTGCTTAATCCATTCTGAGATACAACAGATATCATTTGATCCTTCAAGAGTGATCTTGACTAAAGTGAAGATTAATGGTTTTATGCTAAGAAGAGAACTCCTAGACAAATTTTAGAAATCTTTGTTCTTGTTCTCTCAAATGATTCATGTCTCTTGTACAGGTCAAGCAACCTGGATTGGAGATGTCAACTGTTCAAAGTGAACTAGACTTGTCATACGGGCAACGTTATCAAGGGGTTACCATTCCTGAAGCATATGAACGTCTGATTCTTGACACGTATGATTCCTTCACCTAATATATGCTGGGCTATGTTTCTCTTGCAGAGTAACCATTAATTCTGCTTTTGTTGCATATCCAATGAGTTAGACTGGCTATCATATGCATTAAAACAGGGACAGAATTTGTACTTGCGGTGCAAAATATACAGTAATATTAATAATGAGAATGGAATTTGATTTTACAGGATCAGAGGTGACCAGCAGCACTTTGTTCGCAGAGATGAGTTGAAGGTAAAGTTGTTTTAACAGTATAATATTAGACTGAAATCGTAAGTTCCAAATTTGACAGTTGTGGTTCAATCATCAGGCGGCATGGCAGATATTTACACCCCTTCTGCATAGAATTGACAATGGTGAAATGAATCCAATTCCATATGAACCCGGCAGCCGAGGTCCTGAAGAAGCAGATGAACTGCTGGCAAAATCTGGTTATGTTCAAACACATGGCTACATCTGGATTCCCCCCACACTATAGAATAAATTGGGGGTCTTCCCCTAGCCATACAATGAAATTTACGATGCCTAATTTTGTAATAGTACCCTGTATCTTTCGTGTATTACACAGCCCTCTGTTTATAGTTGCGTTGAGAGAATTCACACGTCAGCTTGAACTCCTGCCATCTAGAATACCAATAACAAAACCTGGCTTAGTCCAGTGATTTGTGTATCGTCTCGGGATCTAATTGTAAGTTTGATAAGAAAAAACTCAGAATACAAATAAATCTGTCTGTGGTGTGTATAATAAGCATCTTGCAGAATAAAATTGTCAACCAATGGTTATCCTATCATTCTGTTTGTTTAAATTGGGTGCATCCCTTTATTGCAGCGAATCTTGAACTTTCTTTTGCAGCATTGAATATGAAAGGAAAACAAGAAAAAACAAAGATCCAAATACTGAATTCTATATTTTCTACAAATACCCAAAAAAAGAAAAAAAAATTGTCTTTTTCATCATCTCATGCGAATGAAAGTGTTCCTAGTCCAAGTGGGCGCAATTTGAGAATTGAAAATGATTCTTGTCCGAGTGGGAGCAATTTGAGGATTAGTGAATCTCAATTGTGCTGAAGAAATCGTGTAAGCATTCTTCATCTTCGATTTGAGATTGAAGGTGGTAAAACTTTTATGATTCTTCGACAAGAAAAGGACAAGCCATAAAATGTGAAAGAGGCTCTCTCTTACCCTACTAAGGATAAATGGATTAAGTCAATGGAAGAGGAAATGAAGTCTATAAGGATTAATGAATCTCAATTGTGCTAAAGTAATCGTGTAAACGTTCCTCATTGTTGATTTGAGATTGAAGGTGGTAAAGCTTTTATGGTTCTTTGACAAGAAAAGGACAAGCCAAAAAATGTGAAAGAGGCTCTCTCTTGCTCTACTAAAGATAAAATGGATTAAGACAATGGAAGAGGAAATGAAGTCTATAAAATCTAATCAAGTTTGGGAACCAGTTGATCTCCCGAAAGGATGCAAAGCAATTGGGAATAAATGGATTCTTAAGATAAAATGAAAGGTTGATGGTACCATTGAGAGGTACAGGACTTGCCTAGTTGCGAAAGGGTACACACAAGAGGAAAGAATTGAGTATGAGAAAACTTTTTCACCTATTATAAGTTTTACCTCGATTTACTTAATTCTACCTATAGTTACTAGCTTAGACCTCGAATTACATCAAATAGATGTAAAGATTGTCTTTCTCAATGGAGAATTGAATGAAGAAATCTATATGGAATAACTAATAGTTTTCATTAAAGAAGGCCACAAACAAAACGTTTATAGACTTTGAAGTCTATATGTGGCCTTAAATAGTCATCAAGGTAATGGTATGTTCGTTTTTATAATACAATCATTTCGTATGGTTTCACTATGATTGAGGAAGATCAATGTGTATATACCAAAAGATCTAAAGATAAATTTGTAATTTTATCATTATACGTTGAAGACATACTTATAGCTGGAAACGATAAGGAGTATCGGGATGACATCAAAGCATGATTGTCATCTAACTTCGAAATGAAAAATATGGGTGAAGCTATATATATTCTTTGAGTTAAGATTTCAAGAGATCGTCCAAAGAAAATATTATCTTCATAAGAAACATATATCAAAAAAGTTATTGAATGATTTAATATGCAAGATTGTAAGCTCATTAATACTCATATAACTAAAGGCGAAGGTTTGAGTAGAAGATTATGTCTTAAGACCCAAGAGGAAAAGGAACAAATGAGTAAAGTTCCTTATAATAGTGCGGTTGATTGTCTAATGTGTATGATGATGTGTGCCAGACTAAACATCTATTATGTTGTGTGCATGATAAGCAGGTATCAATCCAACATAGACCCAACACATAGGAAAGCTATAAAGGAGATTCTGAGATATCTGAAGGGAACTGTTGATTACTCGCTATGCTATCAAGGCTGTGATCTGCATTTGAGATGTTATACAAATGTTGATTAAATGAGAGAAAGTCTACCTCAGGTTTCATTTTCTTACTCAATAATGGTGTTATATCCTAGAGTAGTAAAAAATAATCATATGTAGCCCTATCCACGATGGAAGCCGAATTCATGGCCTTCTCTTCGACAATACAAGAAGTTGTGTGGCTTAAAAGGTTTTGGATGATCTAGGGGTCTCCGCTAGTTCCACTAATCTAGTGTTAGTCAACTGCGACAGTCAAATGACTATTGCATATACTAAAGACCAAAGTTTCATTGTAAAACCAAATATATAAATACCTAGTATAACTTTGTTAAAGACATGGTAACATGCAAAGAAGTAAACATGAAATACATTTCCACGCAAGATATGATTGCAGATCCACTTACAAATCCTATTTCTAGAGATGTATTTGTTGAGCATACTAAATCTCAAGGAATGTGTAGATATTAATAAATTTGTACCATTAAATGTTTTTTCAATGTTTACAAATGTTTTATTAATGTTTGAATAATAATGGAGATTATTAGTATACATATAAATGAATGTTCTTGAGTACAGTCTTGATTAAATTCTGAAAAGTATATCGGGCAAATAAGAGATTGACCTTCTCATACAAGGGAATAACCTTTATCATTTTGTGATGTATAGAGATAAGACAAATTTTAAAACTTATTATCTAGGTGATAATTTAGCTCAAGCTTGAAATTCAGAATGTCATCTTAATAATGACAAAAAGGTCATCATACAAATTTAAGTGAATTTATGTTTTTCATTGTATTTGCCTTTACTACCATATTTGAGTTCCAGTAAGCATTAATGAGTAGATTGGTGACCTCAAGTTAGATGATGAGTATGTCTAAACTATCATCTGTGCAATATTTATTTTGAGACATAAACTCCTTCAAAAAGAAGAAAAATATTGTAACAGATGATTCATACCACATGTGCAATAAATAAGATTATTAAAGGTAATAAAAGTAATATATCTCAACTTATTATTATGTGAGACTTTGAGCAAAGAAGGATCTTCAAAGTGTACCCTTACGACTTCTATTAGTTACTCGAGACTTAATTTCATGTTTGCTATCTTAGGGTATTGATGAAGGATCATGAATGATATGATCCAACGAGACATTGCTAGAAAAACAAGTTAAGTTGATATTAAAAGAATCATGAGAAAAGAAAGATCATTGGAGTATCACATCAATTTATATTCACTAGTTGACCAATTATAATTTGTCTATGTGATCAAATATAATTGTGAATATAAATTATAATCATAGATGAGACTATGAGAGTTGATAGATGTGATAAAATAGTCTAGGGTACAACATACTATAATTTACTCTAAAAACCATTTAGTCGAGAAATTATATACTCTTAACAGATATATTGTTCTGAGCTCTCAAAATATGTTAGTCACACTATCTATTTTCTGAGTATGAATTATTGCAAAATATAGAAAATGTGTTTTTCAAATTGGTTGTGCATCCCACTATATACTAGTGAAAGATATTGGATTATGAGCTTGGGTCCACCCATATCGGGAGCCCAAGCCCATTAGGATAATGAATTGCTAGAGGTAATTATTGATGAGCAGACAAAAAAGTTATCAGTATGTGAAAAACTGAAGAACACGTACAAAAAAGAGAAAGAAAAAACTACCTTCTTCTCCAAGAAAAAAACCAACACATTCTGCAATTAACAAATAGAAAATTAGAGAGTGAAAATATAAGAATTCTCTTTTGTGATTATTCCTATAATCAGTAATACAAACACTGCTTTAACTCATTTTTTCACTACAACAAGTAAGTTTTGAAGTCACATATTTGTTGTTGATTTAATTTTTGAATATTAATTCCCTTCGGTTTCATTCAAGAGGATCGAGATCAAAGTATTATATTAGAGAAGATAAAGAGATGAAGGTTATATATCACTTATTAGAGAAGATAAATAGATGAAGAAGACAAAACAAAAAAAAGAGAAGGTATTTAACACTTTCTTATAGTATATGAACCATAAACTTGTGGTATTTGCTAATCAGTCTATTGGACATTGAGAATGTGCTTTTGCTCTATTGATAGCCACTGGTGTCTTTATTCTAAGAACATTATTCCATTGAAGCCCTGTGAAGAAACAGAAGTTGTAAGTTGGCATAGGCATATATGCTTACTTTTTCCCTGCCTCGAATAAAAAGTTAACATAACTCAATTACCCACTTTTTCGATGGTGATTTGATAGCGAAATTAAGATTTTTATTTGAAATTATATTTAAAAAATAAATTTGTAGAAAAATAATTCTGTAATATACATTATTATGTTTTTATAATAAAGCCATGACAAACAAAAATTTCTTAATTGTTGGCTGATTTAGTTAATCAGTTTTGAATATATTTTCATTTTGCTATGTGGTAAGTACATTAATAATTAAATATTTAATTTTCTCAATTAATTAAAAAAATATAAAAAATTTATCAATAAAAGAAAATTTTCACGTAAAAATAATTTAAGAAATTTAATAATATAGTAAATTTTTTACGTTCATAATAATCAATATTTAATTTTCTATATAATAAAAAAATTAAAAAGTTAAAAAAAGGCCAACAAAATAAAAAATTAAAATTTTTTATTTTTTATAAAAATTATATTATTATTAAAATTTATTTTACTAACTAATTATATTTTTATTTTTATTAATTTATTTACTTGATAATAATTTTTTATAAAATAATAGCAAATTTTAATTATTATTTCTATATTTATTTTTAATTATTTAATAAAATAAATATTAAATTTATTATTATAATTATATCGCACGATGCATGGATTCACGACTAAGTAAGATTATTGCATAAGCACTTTGATTGTAACATGTTTATTTCATATTATATCCGTTCTGAAATATTTAGGGAGCAGTCTATAAGTTTGATATTGAAATAAAATATAATCTGAGTAATTAAATGATAAATTCAAGTGCCAACTGTTTGAATTTTAAAGAAAGGATTCAGATTTTGGATTACCATAATTCATTAAAAAGATGAATTAGTATTAGAGTGTGATAGAATATCATAATCATGCTAATTCTTTCTCTGTTTGTCTAATATCTCCAGCCACTTTCTCTCTAAATTCACACTCAGCCTCTTTTTCATCATTCAGATCTGGGTTTGTCATCAGCTTTTTTAGCCAGTGGCAGCTTCTTCTGTTTATTTTTTCCACTTATTTTTAATTTTTTAGTATTTTCCTATTCTTTTTTGCTTGATCTTTTTCCTTTTAAATCTCAAGCTTTACACCATAATAATAGGTTTTTACTGTCCCTTAATAGATATATCAAATTTCTATATTCTTGGTAATAGAAGTAGATTTTTCAAAATTGTATAATGACAATTTTTTTTTAAACTTTAAAATCATTGTTGTAGTGAAGTTTGTGGTTTGAAAGTGATAGGAGTTTCTTTCTTCTTTTTTGGGTTTTAAATTAATTATCATTGTGTTTATTGAAATAATTTACTAGAATTGATTTTGAGTAGCTTATTCAAGTTCTTCAGTGAATTTTTTATAAAAAAAATCTTTGTGATATTTTCTATGTATTTGATTTTAATGAGTTTTTTATTTTTTATTTTTTAGATTTAATTGAGGCCATTTATTTTAATTTTTTTTTATCTCTTACTTAATGAAATTTCAATTAAAAATAAAACCGATTAAGTGTACTTATCTTTTATTTCATTTTTCTTTGTTGTTTTCAATATAAAAAATGTCTAGATTTTTATCTTAAAGAATTAAATTAAATAATTTTATGACTAAAATGATTCAATGTGATTATGAAATTTTAAGTAAATGCTAGAGTTACTTTCAAAAAAAAAAAAAAAGTAAATGCTAGAGTTTAAATATGATATAATAATTTTTTTTATCAATACTAAATTATGCTTCTTATTTATATTCATACAATTATGGCATGCTCAAATCTCAAGAGAAAAATCAATGGAAAATGTTCACATGAAGATCACAAATTCACATTAATGGAACATTTATTTATTGAATTCTTATTTTATGCTATTTGCAATATCACTTTAATATATATATCCCATTTAGTAAATTATTCTATAGTTAAAAATATATCCAATCCAATAATACAACTCAAGGGAAAATTTGGTATAAGTTAGTTTACCTAGAAAAGAATTTAGAAACTACTAAACCATCTTGTTTTTAATAATAATAATAATTACTATTATTTGATTATTATAATAATATATATATATATTTTTTATTTTTGAGCAGCTAATGAGCCAAATTATAGGCTGCATAATAAAGGTAGTCTATCTCTTTTAATAGATTTCATAATAATTGTGAATGTGGAGAATAAAACTCATTTAATTAACAGATTAATTTTTTGTATTAAGGAGTCTTTCGTAAATCATTTTAAAAGATAAAGTTAAATAAATAAAAAATATTAAATTTAGAAAATTAGCAAAAAATATATTAAGTTTTGAGAGAAAAATAAACAATCAAGAAAATCCAATCTCTAAATAGCATGAGCATATTAAATTGTGAGGCTAATGACAAAACATATTCGCGTTGACAGTCCGTTGGATTATCCAACAAGCATCTATAGAAATCCAATCCAAGGGTTAAAAATTCTCGAGGAGTTTTCATGTAGATCAGCCATTAAACATGAAAATCACTGATGAGGCTCTTGTCAGTCTAACTAATAGGGCCCAAGGTACCTTGCAATGCTTGTATCTAGAGCACTGCTTTTACATAACTGACAATGGATTGGAACAGGTGCTTGAAAGCAATCCAAGTTTAACAAAGGTCAGTATATATTAAGTATTCTTTAGTGAATCTTAAAATTAATAACAAGTATTCCAAAGTTAACGTTGACGAACTTTCTCTGTTTATAAAGCTTTCTTGCTTGTCAGGACTGGTTATAGTAAATACAAGTACTATCTGCCATTTTTGGTTTATATGCAATTTTCTGTTTATAATTTACTAGTCCATCATCATGTTTTAGGTGATATTAGCATATCAAAATGACTACTCAGTCTTCTTACATTATTTTTCTATCCTTCAAGGCATGATCTTTATGTCATTATGCAAAGGACTAAATCATTTGGCATTTGAACATCCTTTTCATCTTAACTAAAGTTTTCTGTTATGCATACGGATTTTGAGATGATGGCTTCTGTTTTTTAATTCAAAAGCTTAAAAAAATGGTTTTAATTGAATAGTTAAGATATTTGTTAATCAATTTCATGTGTAAGATCAAATCTTTTGAAATTAGAATCAGCAAATTCATTCTAATTGATTTGAAATCTATCCGCTTTTTGGGATTGGAATCAGGATTTTACATCAAATCTTTTTGTTCCTTCCCTGGTTAGTTTTTTTTTTTTCGTTCTAGTCTCTATATGATAGTTTCTCAGAAGTACTGCTGTCATATCACAAACATTTTATTTTTAGCCTTTGAACCTCCCTGGCACACATAAGTTAGAAATTGAGTGGAACTTGAACAAGGTGGGTGACTGATTTGGATGTAAAATATAAAGCCCTTCCCTTTACTACTTTTCCAACTATATGACCAGGAAGTATGATTCCAAAGTTGTAAATGTCACATTCCTTAACAAAATTGCAGCATTCATACGCTATAAATTCATTTATTATTTATCTGATTGAAATTAACGGCAAAATCAATATCTTGTTTCACCTTCGACATCTTGTGTTTCTTTGAGTTCTAGCCTAAAGCCTTGGAAGTTCAGTTTTGATTTATTTGGCCCAATCTGTATAATTTTCAATTCTTCCAATGATAAATTTACACTTTTGTATGCAGTTATGTGTGCCAGGATGTGTGAGACTCTCTGTTAATGGCATCTTGTCCAATCTGAGGGTTCTCAAGTCTGCAGGAACCTTGAGAATAAAGCTCTTGAGACTTGGTGGGCTCCTTGGTGTAACAGAAAAGCACTTTGAAGAGCTAGAATCCATACTTGGTGCAGATAAACATATGCAACTGAAATCCAAGAAACCACGGTTTCATCGTGTACGACAGCTTTATCTCTTTTGTGATGAGGATTGTGCCATTGACATTGAGATATGCCCCAAATGTCAGAAGTTGAGACTGGTTCATGATTGCCCAGCTGAGAGTCGCCAAGGGAAAGATCATGCTAATCGGTAATGTAGGGCGTTGCACTTTATGCGTGGCACGTTGCATTAATTACGGGTGCGGGATTCTTATTATTAGGAGAACTACAGTTTAGAGTTTCTTTGTCTGGTTTGCTTGAAGCAGCTGCTGAGTTGTCAGGAAACACCAAAAGTACAGAGCACTTCCTATTCTGGATTTTCAGTTGTTCGTAGAGAAATGACATATGAGTTATACTTTATGGTGAATAGAAAAGAAATCTTAAATGGCCATGGCTTATTTACATGCTTTGGCTATGCCAGTAGTTGCTTTAAATGGAGGGATGACTCTCAAGTCTCAACCACATTGGTTGTCAACAGACCTTGAAATCCAGGTTTGCTCTGTATTATTCTTCTACCCTACCTTTGAGACAAAGGTTTGCGTGTTGCTTGATATCATGGTTCAAGTTTGGTGATGCGTTGATGAAATTTAGCTTCGATTCCTAACAGCAGTTTATATTTATTATATGCTACGAAAAAAAAAAAAGAAAGAAAAGACAGACGAAGCCCACGATGAAAGAGCGATTCCAAAAGGAAAAAAAAGTGAAAAAAAAAAAGAATATTCATGAAATTATAGCTGACATGTGCCTGAGTAAACTGAATATTATTGAGATATTCTACATTTGCAGTCCTCGTGAGAAGGACAGTGAATAGTCGTTATGATGTTTGCTGGTGCATTTGTATTGACATTGGTTGCAGCTGATGTTGATGGATAGAGATTTTGGCTACCAAAATTGGGATGAATGCGGCTGATGAGAAGGTGCTGTTAATGTGGCAGGAAGGGTGGAAAGAAGGTTTTCCGTTTTCTATTTTTGTAGCAGTTCTGTTCTCCATCAACTGGGCAATTTACTGGGGGCAACTGCACGTTGCTATTTCTGCCTTGAAATCCAGCAAGAAGGATCTGGTTTCCTTTCATAGGACACTTGGTAGTGTGCAAATTTCCGAGAAAACCGGCTAACCGACACTATTCGGTTTTTTCGGTTCGGTTTATACATAGTCATCGGTTCGGTTCGGTTAATGAAAATATAAATTTTCGGTTTTTTTGGTCAGTTCAGTTTTATACACTGAAAACTGAATTAACCGAAGTTTTATAAGGTTTTTATGATTTTTGGGTTTTTTATGATTTTTTGGTTTGGTTTAATCAGTTTTTATGATTTTTCGATTCGGTTCGGTTAAAAAATCAATCAACTTGGTTAATTCTGTTTGGTTCACAAAAACCTCCAAAACCGACCAAACTGAATCGATGCACAGCCCTACTCGTTAGAAATCTTTGGACAAGATTTCTAGCTTATTATAGTTTTGTATTGTTTGTCATTCTCTCATTCAATATGTTGAATGAGAATAACTTCAGCAGCTTCTCACCAAATAATATGGGAACAACTAGAGCTTATATTGTATGTGGTAATCTACATTACGGAAGAAGAGCAGAAAAATGGTAAAGAAGTGCAATGATTATTGGATTTTTTGCTTCCATTTTTGTGTCAAATTATGTGTCTAATATGCTGACAATAAACAATAACATTTAGAGAAATTTCTTTCCAAATCTTTCTATTTCAGGAGATCAATTTTCTAGAAAAAGGGTAGGGACAAATTTTGTTCCTATATTTCTGTTCTTTTCACCTAATCCATTTTATTTCTTTGAACCCTTGTAATTCAGATTTCTTCATGCACTGTAATCTCATATTTGTCTATTACAATAATGTGCTATTAAACCCATAAAAAAATCATTTTTTTATTAAAACAAGTCGCATGTTATAGAACAGAGAATAATATAAAGAATGTATTTACCGCTCCTCTTTTCCTTCATCTCTTTTCTCATTACTCATCCAAAACCTAAAACTCAGCCACAATCATCTGCCAAACAACTCGATTCCAACTCTACTTATTTTCCCAGCCGGCCTCCTCTGTCCCTCTTCGCAATCTCACTTATTACATCCTTCTCCTTTCTAATCTCTTGTTTATGGTGTACCTTGGGAGAGAATCAAAGAGGAGATGGAGTGATATTGCATGTAAATCAAAGAATTCAAGGGTGATTGATGAGATTCTTGATCTGTAATTTTGATTTCCCTTTTCATAATTTTGTTTTTTTTTGAAATGTGTCACTTGTGTGATTGAAAATTACCCGATACTCAACTCGTCCTCAGAAATGTAATAGTTTGAAAATATTAAATGTAGCATGCAATCTCAACTTCAAAGGAGAATATTGTTCCTCAAATCATTATGAGAGAGAAGGCCGTTGCTTCAATGAAGCTGCCTATTTCAGCTTATTCTTCCAGCAATTTCACCGTAAACCGTAGAGCACAAACGCGTCCCTTGCTGAGACAGAGACATCATCAGCGTAAAGTGTATTTGTAATTTCTATTATATACCCTTTGTCTATTGATTGCATTTATATTTCACAATGTCAAAAGAGACCTTTCTTATCCTAAGATATTTCACAGTCTGCTACTTCACTGTTCATTCACTTACACTATGTTTGAAAAATAGAGGAAAAAATAAATTTTATCTTCTTTTTTTATTTTTTTCTTTATGTTTGGATAAAAAAGAGAAAAAATAATTTTATTTTTTTTATTTTTAAGCAAGATATGGAAGGAAATAAATATTATTTTATATATTTTTCATTTTACCCTTTATTTAAGAAAATAATTGAATATATAATTTTATTGTATAATGATAAAAAAGATAAATATTTTATATTTTAATTGATTTTATATGAAATAACAATTTAAATAATGATAAATATAATGTTAATACTAAAAAAAATCTAAAATTATTTTTTATATTTCAAATGTCAAAAAAAATAGATTTATATGTTAGTTATATTTTTTAAATATTGAACATTAATTTTAAAATTAAACGTTAACATTTATCAAGATATTATTTTTTAAATATTTTAATATTCAATCATTGAACATCAATTGGTAAATGTGAAATTAAAAAGATACTAAATAAAAAGTTATAAAATTTTGAGATAATTAATTTTAATTAAAAATTTTAAATAAAAATATTTTACTAATTTTATAATTAAAATTCACTTTATGTTTATTTTAAATCTTAAAAATAAAATAACTTCAATTCATTATAAAAATCTCATCAATCTCCCATATTTAGTGTTGATTTTATGTTCATAGGCAAAATCAAAATTTTATGAAAATCCCTTAATCTCTCATATTTTCTCTCCATTTTGGAGAGAAAATAAAGGGGAGAGGGGATAATAAACTTTATTTTCTTTCCCCTCTTATTTTTTTTCTTTCCTAAACAAGGTAAAATTACTTTATTTTTTTTATTTTCCACCCTTATTTTACTTTCTCTTTTATTTTTCTCCCTCTCAAATACTACATTAAGCTTTTTACATGGATGAAGTTGAATTGAAGGAGAAGGAAGACGAAATGGCTAACGGGTCAAATAAGTCAAATTAGGACAAAATGAACTTTTCGTCAAAATTTTCTTTAAATTTGTAGTATTTTATCTATATTACCTTTGATCGTGTATTATTTCATCCTAAAAGTCCATAATATTGGATAAAATGAATTTTTTGGTCAAAATTACTCTCGATATTGTATTATTTCATCATAAAATTTCAAAATACTAGTTGAGTAGAGCATGTGTGTTACAAATACAATTTGATAATTATAAAATTAATTTTTAAGAGGGAAAAATTTAAAAAATTTAAAAATAATATTCAAAATATATAACGGTTAAGAAAAACATATAAGAGAACCAAATTCAAATATACTTCGATAAAAACACAATTTATTTCAAATATCTAAATCATTAAATGCCCAAATCTCAAAAACACAGTTTCAATTTAACAACAAAATTTTATTGATTGAAGAATATGAAAGAGGGATGTCTTTGTGGAGTAGTAATTTTATTCGTTCATCCAATTATAGCAGATATAGGGAAAAATGAGTTAAATAAGAGTATAATGGTATGCAAAGTGTTGGACTAGATTGGTTAAACCTAAGTCAAAACTCTCTTTTGATCTTGACAATGTAGATTGACATGCTTTAACATCATTTTTAAGTGTTGTTTTTGTAATTTTTAAGATAGGTATGCATTGAAAGTCGAATGAGAGTCTAAGTTTCAAACATTATGAAAGACACCCTAATTTGCGGCTAAAATTCTCTAATTCACGACTACAATAGAGCAAGAGGGATGAATAACTTTGGTCCATACTGATTCACAAAGCAAATCACTGCCGCGACCTAACTTAGAAAGCAATGAAGATCAAACAATCGAATTCGCGATGACTATCATATTAAAAATTGTTACCGCAACTTTAGAGTCATTTGGAGGGAATTGAGTCCACAACCAAAGATTGTTAAGTATCCAAGATAATCGTTAATATATCAAAATTCGTGAGGATAAAATAGTCTTCAAGACCGTAACCTATTGAAACAACTTCTCTTTATCAAACAGATGAATTTGCGATGCCAATCACGTCTAACAGGGAGATATCTCGCAACTGCGACTTTTGTTTGGTTGGAAGAGCACAACAATTATTTTTTTTAGAAGACTAATGATAGCATGCCATGTGAACTAACCGTTAGATACAAATAAAGTTTTTTACCACTATTTCAATAAATTTGGTGTAGGAAGAGAAATCGTGATCGCAAATGATCAGTTATGACTGCAAATGGTGTCTGACAGACATTTAATGTAAGAGCTGCCTAGCATGCCTTACAGATTTAGATATAGTTTCTTTGTAATGTCTCTTTGGTGGTTATTGTCTATAAATACTCCACCAAACAAATGTGAATGCAAGAGAATAGTTTGAATATAACCAAATTCTTGCAATTTTGTTTCTCAACCTTTAATTTTTTGTATGTGAGTTAATATTATTGGGTGTAAGTATTAAACATCATTGTAATTAGGTTTGAGAGTTAGTCTAGTTGTAAAACTCTTATAATAGTTAAGTGTGAGCATTTGGAAAACATTTGAGAGATTTTTGTGTGAGCCTTAAAATATAAGTTGTAAGGTTGTGTGTGAACCACAAAACATAAAGTGTACAAGTTTGGTGTGAACTTTAAAACACCATTTAAAGTTAGTGAAATACCTAATTGTGAAGAGTTGAAGGGTGGATGTAGGGTTAATTAATACATGAATCACCATAAAATATTGTACCTCCATCTCTTTTCTTACTTCTTCTATATACATCTTTCATTACTTTTTCTCCAATTTTTAAAATTTACTGTCAATTTAACCCCTCATTCTTGGTACTCAAGGACCAACACAAAAGTTACTGCTAATGTTGGAAAAGAGCACCATTAATAATTGCTTGGAATGAGGCGAATCCATATCAAAAATTATACTTTTGTCTTAATTATACGGTAAAAATGAAAGAAATTCAAACAATTTTATCAATTTTTCTTGATTAATATTATTGAATAACTCATTTTTGAAATTGCATGAATTTATAATAGCAAAGAAAAAATATAGGTGTTTTAAATGGCATGATAGTCTTTTCTCAGAAATCCTACTATTTTTTCTTAATTTATTTCTCAGTGATCTAATCGTTATTGAAATCCTTTCCAAGACAAGGTGAAGAATCTGTGCCTTTTCTCCGCTATAGGATGAGGATGGGATTACATCTTGTCTTGTGGATCCGCACGAAAACCCCGAATTCTTATGAGACCTGAAAAAATTAAATATAGTTTTATAAATTTTTATATTAATAGATGTATATATATATGTGTGTGTGTAATTATATATTTTTTACATATTTATTAGTTTATAGCATAAAAATTTTTATTTTATAATTTAATAAATTATATTTAAAAAAATAGAAAAAATAAAGTATTTGCTTTGCTGAAAAGTCTTGTGGGGCGAAAAGTCTCTGTGGAGGTAAAGATAGGACAAAAATTCTCTCTATTAGGAGGGTGAGATCGAGGATAACCCACTTACCATTTCTAAACCAACACCCTTTTCTATTAATATTTTTGACTTTTATAATAAATTAATACAAAATCATAGATAATTTTGATGAAAAAGCTTATTTCGTCCAATATTTTAAATTTTTATGATGAAATAATATTAGATCGGAGATAAATAATACAATATTAGAGATAATTTTAACGAAAAAATTTATTTTATTTTTATTTATCATTTTATTATAAGTTTAGAGACTTATTTGACCCTTTTAACTAAGAAGAAATTGTTAAGTACTTTATTTTGACATCTAATCTTTTTAAGGAGGAAGAAGGAACGGAGGGGTTGGTCACTATGTAAATAATAAATCAAATTTATTATTTTCTTTTATAATATTATTTTTTATATCTGATAAATTTTTAAAATTTTAATTTTTTTATATTGGAATAAATTTTTTCATTCTTATTGTAATATTTTTTATATAAAATCTTGAAAATTTTTATATATTTATTTTTATATGTTACTTGCAGTCAGCTATTAACTTGCATATTGATATAAAATTACTCATAAATAAATAAAGCTTAATGAATTTATTACCTAAATATTCTACATTTTATATTAAAGTTATACTTTATTAGATAAACAATCAATATTTTACCTCAATTAATCTTTTAATGAAAAAATAAAGTTTTTTTAAATACTCAAATAATTTTGTATTTTTAATTTAAAGTATGTTTAATTATAAGGAAAAAACATAGTTTTTGTTGTCTTTCAATAATTTAAATTTCCTTCTTCCCCTTTTTATCTAAATAAAATAAATATATTTTCTTTTCTTTTATTTGTTAATTAAATATCAAATCATCAAATAAAATATTCTCTTTATCCTCACCTTCCTTTCTTTTCTCTCCCTTTAAAATAACTTTCCCTCTCCTTCTAATCAATTTGCCATGTATAGTGTTGGCTGTTAGCTGTCATTTCATGCGGTGTTTGGAAAACAAAATATTAAATTATTAATCAATTCAATTGATTTTTAATGATATTTTTAAAATCTTATTTATTATATGTATTATTGGAGATTGACTTTTCTGAGTTATCCTTCTCTCACCGTCAAACGCTGTCGTTTAACAAGCCATCTTCGCTTCTGTTTGTAGCTTGAGCGGGCAGAAGAAACAAATAAATAAGGAGGGCGAGAAGAAGAACAGAAGTCGGCGTCCATGGAGAACGGTGAAATCCCTGAAGACGCAAACGAAAGTATGTCCTTTTTCTTCATTTCTAGTCCATTCGAATCATCTCTCTTATTTTTTTTAAAAAAAATCTTTTTTCCTTTGCTGATTTTCGTATGTGTTGGAAACAGATTGCCCAGGTCCTCAATCAGAATCAGCTGGAAAATCAGATGCATGCCAAGGATGCCCTAATCAAGAAGTTTGTGCTTCTGCCCCTAAAGGCCCTGACCCTGGTCTCTCTCTATCTGTCCCTATCTCAGACCTACTGAAATTTCATGTGTTTTAAATTGCATGCTATTACTTTTCCTTTTTGAAAAACTTAACATCTTTAGTTTTAGTTTAGGTCTTTAGGGATGGAAAATTGTTACTTTATTTTCTTTTGCCACTTCATATTGTCAGTAGCGAAAAGGAAGAGTATGATTTTGATTACTTGTTCATGATTGTCTTATGTATTAGTATGTAACTGATGTCTCTGGTTCTGGCAGTAATGTTAAAAGCATTGAGGTTTGGTTTATATATCGTCATATCGGTACGTTTTGTGTTTTGGTCTCCTCTTGTGGGAAGCAGAATTCATATGTTTGCCTTTTTTGCTTTCTGCTTTCTTGTCATCTTATGGTATCTATCTGTTCTTTTAGTGAAATTAAAATTTGCAACCAGTACATTTTAGAAACAGAAGGCATAATGTTGAACCAAAGCCTTAGGTATTGTGCGGCTCATGGACATAGATTACTTATTATGTCACAGTCCAGTTCTGTACTTACTGCTTGGCTTTTTAATTTACCCTCTACTTTTAGATTCAAAACAAACTGCCGTTTTCCCTTCTTTTTAAGTTTAAAAAATGTTGATAGCCTTTTGGTGGGTGGAATCTTTAAATTTGAATCTCATATATGTAGAGACAGTTCGTATCTCAGTGATGGTAGTTGGTGCTACATATGAGACGCTTAGAAAACCAAACAATTATATGTAGCTTCATTTAGCAGCTTGCTGAGCTTTTGTCATTCTGTGATGCAGCCATGTAGAATGGGCTAGAAAATTTAAACGATTGTGGATTCTCTTGCAAAGAAACAGTGGAGGGAAAATTGCTAGGATTTAGTAAAACTGGGTTTAATGAAGTGACACTACTGGGAAATACACATTTTAGAAAAACCTTTGGTATTTTGCCCTTCAATTGCATACTCGTCTTTAGTTTTCTGTTGAGATGGATGTCTTTTGGAAATTGTAGCTGTGAAACTTGAACGATATGATACTTAGAAGATGATGCCAAAGAACATATGAGGCAGAATTCTTCTAATAGTTTAATAAAGCATGCAATGCTAGATCTTTCTTCTGAAGCCTCATTAGGCATCTTGTCAAGTTAAATCAAATATTTTGAAATTTGAATATGGATTTTGCTTCACTGATTGATTCGTGTGAAAAATGTCTTTGGCTTTGAGTGTTCTTATGACAGACAGGATATGCAGTTTTAGCACAAATGCCTTCATTTGAAAATGGAAGAACTTATATTCTTCCATCCCATTTAGACTAGACTTTTTCTGATAGTTGTCTGTCCTGCTCTGATTGCAGCACTATGTTTCATCAACTCAAAAATTAGGTTCTTACTTAGTGTTCTGTATTTGGGCTTGTGCAGACTTGGTTGCAATCGCTGAACGGATGGCCACAGTAAAGCATAAGATATTGATTTTATCAGGGAAAGGTGGAGTTGGCAAGAGCACCTTCTCTGCCCAACTCTCATTTGCACTAGCAGCTATGGACTTCCAGGTAGGTCTCTTGGACATTGATATCTGTGGACCAAGCATTCCTAAGATGCTTGGTCTGGAAGGTCAAGACATTCACCAGAGCAACCTTGGCTGGTCTCCTGTATATGTGGAGTCAAACCTTGGGGTCATGTCAATTGGTTTCATGTTGCCCAACCCTGATGAAGCTGTTATATGGAGAGGACCCCGCAAAAATGGGCTCATTAAGCAATTTCTAAAGGATGTGTACTGGGGAGAGCTTGATTTTCTAGTGGTTGATGCCCCTCCTGGCACCTCTGATGAACATATTTCAATTGTCCAATTCCTTCAAGCTACTGGAATAGATGGTGCTATTATTGTCACAACTCCACAACAAGTCTCTCTAATTGATGTGCGCAAGGAAGTGAATTTCTGTAAGAAAGTTGGACTGGAGGTCCTTGGGGTTGTTGAGAACATGAGTGGCTTGTGTCAACCACTGACAGATTTTAGGTTTATGAAGTTGACTGAGACTGGTGAACAACAAGATATCACAGAAAAGGTCTTGGAGTATATGAGAGAGAAAGCTCCAGAGATGCTAACCTTGATTGCTTCTAGTGAAATATTTGATAGCAGTGGTGGTGGTGCGACACGGATGTGCACAGAGATGGGTGTGCCTTTTCTTGGGAAGGTACCATTGGATCCGCAGCTTTGCAAGGCGGCTGAAGAAGGGAGGTCCTGCTTCTCTGATCAGAAGTGTGGAGTAAGCGCCCTTGCACTGAAGAGTATCATTGAAAAATTACTGCATGCAAATAAATGGAATTAGAACTGCAATGGGCAGCAGACTAGTAAAAGACGGATATAATTATGTTTTTCCTGTTACTCTATATTTGTTATTCTTTCTTTTTTCTGAATTAATTAGTGGTTTTGTGGAGTCTTTTGTTATAATATAATGATCATTTGAGTTACACGAGTTAACAACCATTGCGAGCAACACTTGGCTTCGTTGGTGACTGCCTTTGTGGTTTATTGAACTTAAACTGCATCTTTGATTACACGATTGCTATTGTTTCACTGTTAATAGCTCCATCATAATAATGGATGAAGAGAATCTAACTTGAGACTCCACTTGTCACAAGGTAGATTTTACTGTCAGGTTGTGCTTGCATGTGCAGCTTCTGTGTTTCTTCAACGTCATAGAGTTAGTTCGTGCAATGCAATTGCTTTTGCACCTGTATTTAAGCTCCGAGGAACAGGGTTCGGAATTGGCCACTTCAGAATACTGTTTGGTTTGAAAATTCAAATTTTTGAGAGTAAAGTTTTTTTTATTTAGAAATTCAGATATTGAGAAATTGAAAAAAAAATCATTTTAATGATTATTTTATTTGTAAATATTATATTTAAAAAATTATTTAAAAATAGTTTAATGAAAATTAAAAATATTAATATTAAATAAATAAGATATAAATATCTTTATATTTTAAAAATATTATTATAATTTATTAAATAATTATAGTGATTATTTTTTTGAAAAAAAATTATAGTGATTATTTTAAATATTAATATATTATTAAATGGTGTATAAGAGGGTCATATATATAGAAAAATTTTTGCCCGGGAAATAATGTGTGAAAATGGAATGCTAAACCCAAAATCTTACTTAGTTTTTACCGATTCCATTCGAAATCGATGACTCCGTGGAGCCATGAAAACCATCACGTGACCCACCACAACACCATTTCGAGATCAATGACATCGTTTTCCTGGTCCCCGCTCTTCGACCTCTCCGCTCATTCCGCCACCCGTCCGTTTTACCATTTTCTTATTGCCGCTTCCTCACCATATATACATACCCTGCTATTGCTTTCTCTGTGTTATTAGACGTTCCTAGATCTCTATTGCTTTGATACTATGGCCAAGATCAAGATCGGCATCAATGGTAACCGAGCTGACTCTTCCCAATCACATTTTTCAATGTAATAGTTGATTTTGTAACGGAACCAGAGAACTTCTTCGTATTGTAGGATTCGGAAGAATCGGGCGTTTGGTGGCGAGAGTCGCGTTGCAGAGAGACGACGTGGAGCTCGTCGCCGTTAACGATCCCTTCATCTCCACTGAGTATATGGTGCGTTGTGTAGTCTGTCAATTTAGTTGCGGTGATTATTGCATGGATGGTTGTTAAATAATAATGTCGTTTTTTTGTGTTGCGCAGACATACATGTTCAAATACGACACCGTTCATGGACAATGGAAGCACCTGGATATTAAGGTCAAAGATGATAAGAATCTCCTCTTCGGTGACAAGGCGGTAGCTGTTTTCGGCGCCAGGTATTCCATTGGATTTCTTTCCTACATAGCGTTAATTTGTTTGGTTGATTAATTGAGTAATTAAGATAGAGTTAATTACGTTCAGGAATCCGGAGGAGATTCCGTGGGGCCAAACTGGGGCTGAATATGTAGTAGAGTCTACTGGAGTTTTCACTGACAAAGACAAAGCTGCTGCTCACTTGAAGGTAATGTAATATGATATAATTGGTGATTTGTGTATGGTGTTTGTTTCTGCCACATTATTGGTTTTGCATCCGTAACGTATGTCCATGATATTGATACTGCTTCATTATTTTCTATTTGCTTTCTGATAAGTACTTTTAAAACCTTTTTTCCCCTTCTAATTTTTGCTGTTAAAACATAAAGTGTTCTTTAAAAAAAAAAAAAAAAAAAGATAGATGGGAAGTAAATAATGTCTTATAGTAGCCGTAACTTTTCCAATACTAATTAAATTTATATGTTCGAAGTTTCCTTTAAATTAAACCCATTGTACATTTTGTTTTATTTTGGCATGTTTTGTTAATCCCTCTAACAAAAATTTACTATATCAAAGAAAGATGAAAAAATTTTGTTTTTATTTTAACAAAAAAAAAAAGGGCAAACTAAATTGAGGGACGGATCCAGAATTTTTTGTTGATTGGGGATATGTATATATTTATATCTATCCCGCCAATAAAGATTATGGTTATATAAAGTTATATGAAATAATTTTTTTTTCTAATAATTGTCAAATTTATCATATTCTTTTCAATAATCTTATATTTAAAGAGTAATTTTAGGTTTTTTAGTTAATCAATTTCCAAATAGAACTTGCAAGTTAAGAATATTGAAGGTATTTAAATATTATTAAGCAAAAATTCATAACTATTCTTTTTTTTTTTTGAAAAAATTGATTCATTAATATTGACAATTTGAATTTAAGAATTAATTCAAATTAGATGATATCGTATTTAATGTTAAAGTAAGATATTGATTTTTATTAATTTTTTTGTCTATTAAGAATATTACTTTTATATATACCATCAATTAGTCATTTAATTGTATTTCAAAACGATAGTTATTTAATAAACTTATTTGTGAAAAAAAAAAGATCATAGTATTATAGCCTGAGAGAAATAAAAATAATAATTTAAAAGCTAAAGTCAACACCAAAAACATTAAAAATGTGTTTACATTTCAAACACAAACTAAAATGTAATAAAATTATATTAACAGATCATGACTTTATTTTGATTTAAACAATTATATTAATACGTTTATAGGTATTTAAATAGTTTATTAAACGTTTAAGTATGTGAAATCCAAATTATTATGTGAAAAAAGAATTAATGTGAAATTCTAATTATTAAGTAAAAAAAAAAGAATTAAGTATATAGGTAAATATAAGTTGTCAAGGGTGCGGGGCAAATATGATAATTAAAAAAAATTTAATTTAGGCTCATCTGCATAAAATTAAATTGTTTGGGAGTGCCCCCACTATAAATCCGTCCCTGACTGAATTGACATATGAAAGTATTCCATATGATCAACACCAACTTTTTTTTTTATTTTTTTGCTTCCAAATCGAATTTAACATTTAAGCAACAAACAGTCTACTAAAATCATTTCTTAGTTTGCTTGTTTTTTAGTGACTTGTACAATTTAAATATATTTTTGAATTATAAAATGTAAAGACCAATATAGTTTTTTACTACATGATTAACTTGATTTTTAGATTTTTGCATTGGTACACATGTATATTAGTATTTGATTCTTTTATATGCACATTATCTACACAAATCAACATAGAGAATAAATGTAAATGAGTGGCATAAATAGTTTATTAAGTGGATCAAATATGGAAATCCTTCATTTTCATACTTTAAAAAAAAAAAAAAAAAAAAAAATCAAACAACGGAGTTTACCAGGAACTATGACAGGGGATGCTGGTCTCAAAATTTTGATCTTCATATCCATGTGCATCTGAAATTATTTTTGCAAGTATTTGGAAATATTTCTCTTGTATATAATCAAATCCTTTTTGTCTGTGATTATTGTTTTAACAACTTCCAGACTTCCTCTCATTTCCATCGTGTTCTGACAGTAAAGATTTTCACTGCTATCCCTTTGAAAAATATTGGAAAATTACCTTGTTTTTCATTATTTGATCTTAGGGTGGTGCAAAGAAGGTAATTATTTCTGCTCCCAGCAAGGATGCACCCATGTTTGTTGTGGGTGTCAATGAGAACGACTACAAGCCTGACCTTAACATTGTTTCAAATGCTAGCTGCACTACCAACTGTCTTGCTCCTTTGGCTAAGGTAGGTTCCCCTCTCTGTTAGTCTCTTGCAAAAACATGTGAGTTTCATGATTAAGATTGCAATTGAATCATCCTTGCTATTATCTTTGCAGGTTATTCATGATAAATTTGGTATTGTTGAGGGCCTAATGACCACTGTCCACTCCATTACTGGTAAGTATTCTATAGTTGTATTTAAATGAACTACAATATGTATATTTTTTTTGTTTGCGCTAGTCGATATGAAATTTTTTGTATATTACTCAGCCACACAAAAGACTGTAGATGGACCATCAATGAAGGACTGGAGAGGTGGTAGAGCTGCTTCCTTCAATATCATTCCTAGCAGTACTGGTGCCGCCAAGGTACTAGATGACTAGCATCAACTATTAGTCCTTCAACTATCTTTGTGTTCATAATTTGCTTGTTCTGCATGCATGGTTTGTTATTATCCTGGTGGCTACAGAAGTAAAAAGAACCCAAATATTTGTTTTTCATATATATGGTCTTAGTGCTGGCCATAACTGATGTGGCCAACCACACTTGCACTGTCCTTTCTCTGTTGTACTAACCAAGTAACTTGCTTCTCTGTTTATTAACTATCATCGTATCTAACACTCTTTTGCATGTTCTTGTTTGCTAATTGATTAGGCTGTAGGGAAAGTGCTGCCTGCACTGAATGGAAAATTGACTGGTATGGCTTTCCGTGTTCCCACTGTCGATGTCTCAGTGGTTGACCTCACTGTGAGACTGGAGAAAAAAGCCACTTATGAAGAGATCAAAGCAGCTATCAAGTAAAGATCAGGAATATCTCTCTTTTGAAATTCTCTCATTTTTGGGTCAATTTCTCTCCTCTATATTCCCATAAGCCTTGGCTGAAATCATGGTTTGTTCATCTTAATTTTCCTAGTAGTGCCAACTTTTGTTGCCATGATTCATTTGAATCATCAAAACTGTCTATGTTTGTTCTTATAATTAGTTTGCACTTGTAGAATAATATTGTTGTAATGGCATAGACTATACTCCATATGATGATGCTCTCGCAGCACCTTAGCCTTTCATCTTCTTGCTATACAGGGAAGAATCTGAGGGAAAGCTGAAGGGAATCCTTGGTTTCACTCAAGATGATGTTGTCTCAAGTGACTTTGTGGGTGACAGCAGGTAAGAAGTGTTGTGATGACATTTATCTCATCTTTCATATGAGATGGTTTGTTTTGGGATATTAAAAGTGATTCCATTGGAAATTCCAATCTAAACTTGACATCTCTCTAGCCATATTCTTGTCTGCTTTCTCCATTACGTGGAATTTAGATTCAGATATCTCTGTCTCTCATATTTGGAATTCCTTTTATTATTTCTTCTGGTAACTTTGGAATAGATGCATCTGGCAGGTCAAGCATTTTTGATGCCAAGGCTGGAATTGCATTGAATGATAACTTTGTGAAACTTGTCTCCTGGTATGACAACGAATGGGGCTACAGGTAATTTTCATTTGCAGGGCTATTCACGTTCTTTAGTTACATTTATGTCATAGTTAGGTTCTCCATGCAAGTTCTTCCTTCTGATTCTTGAATGTGCACCTGCAGCTCACGTGTGATTGACTTGATCCGCCACATAGCCTCTGTGGCATGAGCCAGCTCAAGAGTTGGTGCTAATCACATGATGTGGACGTCCTTTTTTCCGGCTTAGGATGCAGTTTACTATGAATTAATTGAGAAGATTGTTTTTGGAATAATTGCGCTGGTGATGTGTACGTTACCTGTTTCGACTTGGCTTTACACATCGTGGTTAAATTGCCCGATCTGGAAGTTAATATAATTGTCTCGATCTGGAAGTTAATATAATTGTCTCAACAAAGTAAATTTTTAGTTGTTTTCCTTCATCTACTAGATTGAAATGGCTTTTCCAAATTCCGTGACATTTGCCTGTTTGAGCGTTAAAGCATTGGTTGTGATAGATGATATGAGCTATAACAGTTTGTACCTTAGCTACAAATTAGAAGTCGACTGTAAATGAGGTTCACAGCTCGGTAGACTTTACTGAAGTACGTTCATCAAGGATTGATTTGGTCAAAATAGGTTCCCCAATTCTCGATGGCCGATCATGAAATCTTTACATAAAAAGCGCACCCTCTTCTCTTCTATCTCTTCTACCTGTATCGATCACTAAAATATAGTTATATTCAGTAACTGGTCGCTAAAATATAGTTATATCTATTAACTAATCGTGGAGCTTTTGACAAGTACACGATTTAGCATCAGAAACGGCCAAGTACCAGGTCGGCTCTTGCAAGTACGTGAAAAAGGGGGTGAAAGGTAGCTTGCTGGTCAAGCGGAGGATATCTCAATCTCACGTATCCTCTAGACCTTTACATTTATCGATACAAGGAGATTGCTTTGCAAGTGAAGCAAATTAGAAGTGTCACTGTAGTGAACTACACTGATTTAAGCAAAACGAACATAACAAACTTGAGGTGATTGATTCACTTGGTGTGTGCAAAGTACCGAGTGCATGCAGGGAGCTGGGTTGAAAACTGCAACACCTAGGGCTAAGTAATTTAATAAGGACATCTGATATCAGGTTTTATATCTGCCACCCCCTCCTCTTCCTGATCAACATATACACTATACTGCAAGGGAACATTTATTTCACTCACAGGTATGATTACCAACCTGTACTGAGGCGAATTATTTTTCAGAGGAATTTATGATAAAATCTATGGGTACATTAAACCAGAAATCGTGTAACTTGAACATATCGGATCATCAAAGGTGGTCATGAGATGCGGCCAACATCCACTCAAGCATCTTAACCATAAATGTTGAAATCCATTTTTGATGCCATAAAATGTAAAACATTGTTTGAAAATAAACAATATTCAATGTTTAATCTTCAAAATAAACACAAAGAAGTTCCTAAATTCTAAACTTTTGATTCTTAGGAAGGTCCAAAGATGTAGCGTCTATAACCTCGAGTTTTCTAGCAGAAAAGTAAATGCTACTTTCAGCAATTCACAACTCGGCCATGCTGCTGTGCCACTCAATAATGTCCTGCCAGGAAAGAAGAAAACTTTAAATCCAATGTTGCAACTTCCTTAACCATCTAAACCAGTCAAACTATGAGGGAAGTGAAATTATGAGGGCTAACCAGCTAAAAGGCTACTTACCTTGGGAAATACCATGCATACTGCGGTTAAAATTTTGGAATAAAAAGGAACAAGTTGCAAGATTTCAAATTAGGGTGGCAAGCAAGGGAATAGTGAAAGCACTTATTAATTGTGAAAAAGACAACAATGCAATAATTTTTATTTTCCTTTGCTGGACTAGGAACATGCCAAATCAAGAATATCTTTGCCACCAAAAAAAAAAAAAAATTCGTCAATACAGTGCAAAAGGTAAACATACAATAAGTGCTGCTTTTGGGGGGGGGGGGGAAGGTTTCGTCAGAAAGCTATCCTCTGAAAATTCATAGTTTACTTTTCTTGGGTATCCCTAATACTGAGTATTACATGCTAACATTCATAAAATTGAGGACATACCTATGCGCTTGTAAAGTAGCTCAGACTTCACAAAAGAAATAACCAATGCGTCGTAACACAAACTAGAAATTCACATAGACCTAATAAATCACCCACTACAAACTGAAATGACTTGAACCAAATGACGTGTTCAACACCACACTAGAAACATATGACTGAGATGCATCATTATTGTAGACTAGCAAAATGCACTTATTTTTTAATTTAAAATATTAGAAATAAAGACTAACCAAATGCCCTTGTTGCCAAGGGAAAAAAAAAAGTACAACAACATCTGAAAGAAATAAGGATTCCCTACTTAAAACATTTGTCACTGATGCCAAAAAATTTGTAACCTTCAAAAAATTTGGTACTGTGGCCCTTCCAAAATGCCACACCCACATCCATCAAACTATACACAAATGGAGTAGCTGACGAAAATATACCAACTTATACAAGAGCTTGTGGCAATGCTCCTATTATATTCAATTTGCCCAGAAACAAAACAAGAACAAGAAATATGTATATTTCCATGACAACTGACATGGAAACTATCAACATTTTTCAGCCTAACCCTCTAAGGATCTAATGTTGTTAAAGCGAGAAAAAACCAAAAAATTCAATGTCCCTACGCACAAAACCTTCACAGAATAGGCACTCATGATCTTCATTTTCCTTGATACATTTTTGTCATACTTACTAGAGCAACTGATGCAATTGATGATGCAGTGCAGCTAAATAGATTTATTTGCAACTGTTAACATTTTAGTCAGATTTACAAATTGTTAATTTGTTATAGGTGAATCCAGTCAATTTGCTAATTCATAAAATGTGAGAGTGATTAAAAAAGTAACATGTTGTAATTTAAATGAGTGCAGTGAGCGTGCAAGATAACTCGCTAGAGTCTAGAAATTACAACTATGCAATGAAACCAAATTACCAACTCCAAACAGCAAATTAACATAAAATCATTAAACAGTGTATCAGCGTGCTAATTAAATCACAATCCAATGTCTCTAAGCACAAAACATCTCACAGAACAGGCACTCATGATCCTCATTTTCCTTACTAGAGCAACTGATACAATTCATGATGTAGTGCAGCTAAATAGGTTGATTTGAAACTAATAATATTTTAGTCTGATTTATGATTGTTAACTTATTCTAGGTAAATTTAGTCAATCTCATAATTAATACAATCTGAGACTTGATCAACAAAGAGACGCTACACTATAAAAAAGTGCAGTAAGCAAGCAAGATAACTCCTTAGGGTCCAGAAATTACACCAACGAAACAAACCAAATCACTATCACCAAACAGCAAATTAACATAAAAGTACCAACGTGCTAGCAACCTTTTAGAAACGATGCAAACGAATCACAGAGTGCCATCAGATGGAAATGCTGCTGTAACATAATATCATGAACCACCAGTCCTTTCCAACCATTTCCAATCTATAAATTCAAGAAGCAATAAAAATGTTGAAAGGAAGTAACTAACTAACATCCCCATCCACCAGGCAATTGCAAACACTATATATATTGAAATATAAACTAAAAAATACAAATTACCTATTTAACGATTAGCATTCAGAGCCATAAGGATGTTGTTTCCACCAGGAAGGTACGCGACATTGGGTGACTTAGCCAGAGTAGCAGCAATTTCCCTTGATGCCTCAATTCTCCTCAACTCAATGAGCCCCATACCAGCCTTTGCAGTTGCATTAGAGATCAGATGAGCAGCTTCACTCTCACCTTCTGCCCTGATA
>CATIWR010242202.1:0-10999 GCA_949677035.1 Omphalea diandra | reverse complement strand
AGTTGGGTGTGAGCTTGAAAAACACCATTGAATTAGTAAAATACCCAATTGAGTGATTGGGGAGTGGATGTAGGGATTGTTTTGCCTGAACCACTATAAAATCTTTGTCTCCTTGCAATTCTTTCTTCTTCCCTTAATCTTTAGTTTAAATTTTTAAACACCAATTCAACCCCCCTTCTTGGTGTCTAGGGACAACAAAAGTGAATCAGGTAATGAAGACAACAAGAAAATCTAGGAAAAATAAGATTAAAGATAAATGATATTTAGATTTATAGTTCAAGTTTAATATGGGGCTTATCTGGGATATTGTCGCATATCCTCTAGTCCTTTATCCTAATAAATTTATAAATAATAAAAAGAATATAAAACTTTGTATTCATATTGGCCATAAAAAGCATAGAAAGAGCATTACCTCATCTACACAAAGATGAAGAAAGCCCTTCATTCATTTGCAAACATCCAAAACATATGCATTTTGTAAGTATTTTCCACTATTATTAATGTACTTTAGAATCAAACCTTATCATATTTCACATTCTATTTAATATAAAATTAAAATTAAATTATTAAAAAATAAGTAAATTTTTCATTGAGGCATATGTGCAAAAAGAGTGATGAGTTTGGCTAAAATTTTGAAGCTTGTTAAACCACAACATAGATCATGTCATGTACATGTCACAACATAGCATATACTATTTCAGCAGATACCGAAAGAATACACATGATTATCAAAGGCAAAATTTACATTTCAAACAAACATAGACAAAACCTGTATATTCCATCATCACCTAACCATTCAAATGATCTCAATTCATACAACAATATATATAGATTGTAGCTATCAAGTTAACATTTCAGTTGCATAACCAATTATCAAATAGCCTGGACCAAACTGGATATGCTGCCTATAATTATAGAGGAAGGCTAAACCTTAAACACTTGTGAATTATGATTTATATGGTTGCAGGTTGCATTTAAAATGGATATTTAGAGTTTGGAACTAGAGGCCAAGTTATCAAAGTTTGTAAGTATAATTTTTTGTGTAAGTGTGTGTGTTCACAAAATGTGACTGTTGCTTTATCCAAACTCATGAGACCAATATGCTGATTTTTCTAACAATGAGTTTTAATAATTGTTAATCAACTAAATTCATATATATAATAAAGTAAAAGCTTGAAAAAGTTTGTTGAGGGAATGCCAGATTGAAATTTAAGGCTAACATGTATAAGCTTTGTGCTAACAAGTTATGTATGAATAGTTTCTCTAGTTAGTAAAACATCATGTCATCAGAAGAAAATAAGCAAAGGAAGAAGTTGCAGTGCCACACAATATGAAAGATGAAAACATACGTTAAGAAACTAAATCATATCCCCTAAAATTTCTACATACATTTTTTCTTCACATTTTTGGGTCACACAAAATTTTAATGATGTCTATAGAAGTAATTTTTCTTTCAACTGCTTTCATTTTGCAGATCTAACTCCGTGAAAATAAGTCACTTTCGCATTATATAGAATGAGAACACAGTAAAACTCAATAATGCTAACAAGTATATCACCTTAGATTTTAAGAAAATCCTAAACCATGAAACACAATTTAAACAAAAGCTCTAGAAATGACAATACTCAGATGACCCAAACTCAATAACACTAATAGGTATATCATTATCCAAACTACTAACTGTCAGATATACCATTGAAAACCCAAAATACTTATAATGTTCCATCCAATACTTATTTTTGTTACTAGTTTTATTAGTTTTATGAAGATGAATTCCATCTATAGTATATCTTGTAATATTACCATGTTGGATGAGACAAGTATCAAAACACACAACACATGAATCCATCAATATAGAAACAAAGTAGAGAAATATAAATAGCACTCCATCACATATTAAAGCAGCACCAAAAAGTTGTTTGTCCTCATATCACACATTAGAGGCACAACCATTAAGAATATAAATAAAACACTTACTCGAACGGACAAAACATTTATAGTTGAACTTAGCTTATTGCTAAAGCTAGAAATTGGACCAGATTGAAAACTTCTTATATTTGACACCATTCCTGTAGAATTTTAAATAAATTTGATCTAATTTGTTTATCAGTTAAACATTTAGAAAGTTAGTAAGATTAAGTTATTAATAACTTAATTAAAATGTGCACAAATTAAAATGTGCACCATAGGAAAGGCCAATAGATCTGAAAGCATAACTAATTTCTTCCATCACTATGCAATGAGATTAGCATTGGATTTAATGGATAATACTTATCTGATTCTGATGACATATTTTGAAGTTTCAAACCCAGGTGTTGTATTCCAAACAAGTATAATAGATTAGCATTAGAAACAAACACACTTAGCACATTCATGAAATGAATCTGAATCTTTGCTAATAATGTCAGATCTCTTATTATTATATTGTTAAACAAAGTTTTAATGACATAAAATCCATAGTGAACACTAACATGTTAGCACAAAAGATTCCCATTATAAAGAAATGCACTTAGACAAGTGTGAAAGCTCCATCTATGCTAGTAATGCCAATCCTTTTAAAACTATGTTGAAAAAAATTGTAATGATGTATAAATCCTAATTAACTACACAACAAACTATGGAATTCATTTAAACTAAAGAATATAAAACCTCAAAACAAATCCTCAATTGAGAAGTATCTTTTAAAAAAGCCTTAAAAAATCGTATACATTCTAATAAAGTTCAGAGGCAAATGGTTTACTTTCTCTAACCTATGAATAAGTGTCAATTGCTATTTTTTTATGCATTAACTACAATGAAGCAACTTTAATACGATTTTACATGAAAGACAAAAATGATTTAAAGGCAAATGAATGTTACTTGTAAGATAATGAATTTTCGTTTGCGTTTCTATGCAATTTTCAAGAATATGTCACAAGCCATATCTTGGAAGACATTAAGGTGTGAGTTAATTATGATAATGAATAAAATGAATGAACCTAGAAAAAATCTTTACATGAGGTTAAAAGTTCTTAACATGATTCGACTCAAAGAATGGCAAAGAAAAAGAAATTAAACGCATTCAACTCAAAGGTTCTACTTAAATCTATGACCAACTATATCAAAATTAGTTTCTTTTTCTCTTCCTTTTTTGTAATTGCTTTAAAAGAATAAAAAGGAAAGGAAGGAAATTCCTTAAGATATATTAAAAGTAGTAACTTGAAAGACATGTTAAATCTACCTTGACAACATAACATAAATCACAATTTGAGAAAAGAAATGAAGAAATACCAGTGCATGACATAGTCAAGACCACATTTAAAGACACATACCCTTAAACTCTAAAATTCCTTACCTATTGTCAAAAGCTAATATCGTGATAGTAACCACTATTTTCTGTATCTTCCTTGAAGGTGCCCTCTCCTTAAGCTAGCCTTTATACATAAAACCAAAACCTCCCTCTCCTACCAATAAATCTTGTCTAAAACTATATGTTGCAGCCTTCAATTACACAAAAGTGAACACTCATAAGTTTGAGTTAGTAACAATTTTCTCATTGGCAAAACAACCCAAGGTAGAAGTTTTAGAACCTAGAAAGCCAAATTCTAGAAACATTTACAAAGACTTGAATTTCAAGTTATAAGTCTCTCAAGGAACCACAAAAAACCAATAACATACTAATAACTGCAGGTACTGAACTAGAAATCGGCTTTACAAATCCACATCCCATATTGACCCAGATTAAGAAAAAGCCCAAAAAAAAAAAAGAACTGACATACATAAGAACCTAATTAAAATTAACTAAAAGCAAACCAACCATATTCAAATTATAGTTAAATGTTTTCAGAGTTTAGGACAATTAAATAATAAAAGTTTGAACCTCTAAGCTATAAGACCAAATCAATCAACAGAAAAACATAAAACTAAAACTAAAAATTTAGAAATTTCAAAATAAAAAACCTAATTTGCAAAATAAAAAAAAAAAAGGAAACTTGAAGAGAAAGTGAAACTACCTGAAATTGAACTGTGTTGCATGCATCTTGCTTCTTTTTCATCTTCTTCGATTTGAGGGATATTTGTTAAGGCGCAAATGTTTTTCTTCTTGGTGACACAAACTTTGTTTTGTTAGGGCTTGGATATTCTTCTTCTTCTTCTTCTTCTTCTTCTTCAATTACATCTGAACTAACCTCTAATCGGCCAAGTCTGATACTTAGATTGCAAGCATTGGGATATTAGAAGCTTGAACTAAGGAACAGAATGGGAGTTGCTCGATTGGGGATTTTAGAGGGTTTCAAAAGAAGAGGAAATAGAAGAACGAAAGGTAAAAGAAAATGGAAGAAGGGCAGGGTTTCAGATTTGGGACAAAGAAAAGAACAAGGAAAGGTAGAATGGTTTTAGATTTTGGGGGTCGAGAAGGAACAACTCGATGTTGGGTTTTTGTCATTCAAGTATTAAAACACATAGATAGCGACCATAACTCACGTGGTCACTGTTTAAGTTTAAGATATTATACATTTAGCGACCACCATATTGATGGTCACTAAACTCGATTGTAATTCATCAAATCAAGGTTAGCAACCACCATCTTGGTGGTTGTTGACATTGATGAATTATATCAAGGTTAGCAACCACAAGGTTGTGGTTGCTAACCTTGATGGGTATATTATAATAATATAATGTATTTCATTTATTTTATAATGTTAAATATAATTACATATAATTATATAATTTCATTAGTATATTATATAATTGCATTAGTATATTTTATAATATATTTAATATATAATTATATTTTACTTATATTATAATATATTTATTTAATTATATTATAGTTATATAATTAAATATAATTATTCTATAATATATTTAGTTAGTTATAATTATATAATAATATTTAGTTAAATTATCTAATTATATTTAATTAAATTATTTTAATATATTTAATATTATATAATATTAAATATTAGTATATTAATTATATAAGATTATAATATATAATATAATTAATTACCAATACTATAATATATAGTTAATTATATAATATTATAACAAATTTATTATAATATTATAATTAATTATGTACTTCATTAAATTTAACGACCACATTGTCTACGGTCGCTAAATTAGATGCCTTTTAACACTTTTGGCGACCATATTTAGTGGTCACAATTTATAGACCACAATATGTGGCCTTTAAATCGTAGTTATTGTTAGCACCACCTTATGGTGCCAAAAGTAGCGACCATATCTTTTTTGTCGCTAAATTAGCTTTCACTTTTGTGGTCTTCAAGTGGTATCTAAATTACTTGCCTTGTTTTCTCTCATATTTAGAGAACATTATTTGTGGTCGTTATATCTTGACTAATTTGTGGTCTCTATTTGATCACAAAATGGAAGTTAATTTTATTTTATTTCAACTTGACTTTAAATGGTAGCAGAGTGGTCATTAAGTGATAGCTAAATAGAGACCACATTTATGTGGTAACTAAATTTGATCGCTAAATCAATATTTTTTTGTAGTGTAAGGAGCATTCCTGAAGTTCAAAAAGATTGATGAAATTTTGGAGTACATTTGTAAACAACTAGAGGACATCTAGCAAACCATTGTGTATACCTTTTTGGTATAGCTTTGTATTTGTGTACAGTGAGAATTATTTTTATAACTCTTTGAGAGTAAATTTTCTTAAGCACTATAAGTGTAATTGTTGCCTAATTTGAGAGGCACTGACTCTATTTGGATCTATCTTTATTAGTGTTTGGATCTATCTTTATTAGTGGTTAAAATGTTGGTATTGGACTTTAGAAAAATACCAAGGGTTGGGTTGACTCTCTTATTCCTTGTTAAAAGAGAGTAATTATAAAGGTTTTCCTTGAACCTAAAAAAGGGAAGTTCTTCCTTAACCTGAAAAATGGAAGGTTTTTCATGAGCTTGGAAAAAGAATAGAAAAGGCCTAAGTGAAAGTTTGGGGAATGAAGTAGGCACATTGCCAAACCACTATAAAAACTCTGTGTTGATTTATGTTTGTTACTTCCACATTGTTTGTTGTGTTTTTATTTACAACCCAATATATCCCCTCCCCCTCTCAGGTTGCCGCATCTCCATCCAAACCAACAATTGGTATCATAACCTAACCTATTTTGAAACATAATTGTAAGAGGTACATGATCATGACAACCATTAAGCCTTCTTACTGTAAAAGTTTTATAAAAAATGGACCAACTCAAACCAAAGGAAGTAGTATGTTAATGGAGCTAGAAGACCACCATCAATAGGAAAGGAGGGGAAGGAGCTTAATGAATTCCACATCCATAAGTGATGATGAATTCTCCTATAACAAAAAGATAAAGAAAAGGAAAGCTAAAAAGAAAGTGAAAATTGGATATCTAATGGCCATGGAGGATGAATTGAATAAAGACTCTCTAAATAAGGTATGCGAACTTGATGATGATATCAAAGATATGTTCAATAGAGCTAGAAGAAGAACTCAAACTAGAGGAAGCAGTATGTCAATGGAGCTAGAAGACCATCATCAATAGGAAAAGAGGAGAAGGAGCTTAATGAATTCCACATCCATAAGTGATGATGAATTCTCCTATAACAAAAAGATAAAGAAAAGGAAAGCTAAAAAGATAGTGAAAATTGGATATATAGTGAAAATTGGATATCTAATGGCCAAGGAAGATGAATTGAATAAAGACTCTCTAAATAAGGTATGTGAACTTGATGATGATATCAAAGATATGTTCATAGTAGAAATCTTATTGAGACCCTAAAATCAATAAATAATGATAGAATAAATCTTTCTATAGAAATAAGATTTTGAGAAATGAAAATGAATCATTAAAAAATGAAATTTCCTCCATTTCTAAAATTAAAGATGAGCTTCTAAAAGAAATTGAATGTTTGAGAAAAGAAAAAGATGAATTGCTTTCAAAAGTACTTTTCTTTTATTCAAATGAAAGAGCATTTTTAAAAATGAAAATTGATACTTTATAAAGGGAAAATTAAGAGTTAAATTTTGAAAAGAAATTTTATGAGATTCTTTTTAAACAAAATGATAGCTTAAAACAAGAGATTTTGGACTTGAAAAACTCTCTTTCAAATTTTACTAAAGGAAAAGAAAAATTGGATTTGCTTTTGGGCTCTTAAAGAGATACTAGTGTGAAACATGAAATTGAATATAATCATGTCTTTTTCTCCACTTCTAAAAGTGTGTTTGGTAGAGCTTCACTTTTTAGAACACCTAATATCTATGGTGTTGAATCACAAACCTTTTCATAAAGGCTAATGCTAATGCAAAGCCTGAGAGCACAATACTAGCACATGCATACATTAAAAAGCCTAGGCAAAAGGCTAATCATGCTTATATGTATGCATCTTATAAGCCAAGAAGGAAAATGTGCTACACTCTGTACCTCGAAGAAAAATTACACATGATCACGCTCACTTTAAGATGCATATACAAAAGACTCATGTGCGTGATCGTAACTGGTCACATTCACACTTTTATAAGCAAAAGGCAAATCATGCCTTTATTTATGGAACCAAGTATATCAAGAATATAGAGGTTCCTTTATTTGTTAGGCATCAATGCATAAGGAAGCCACCTCACACTTGCTCTACAAATGAACTTGCAAGAGCGTTCATCTAGTAATGCTTTGGTTGTGGAAAATATGACTATAAAGCATACTTTTGTTATACTAGATTGAGAGATGAACATGTTTATATAGCTAACCCTTATACATCTAAAAGAAAATGGGTACAAAAGAAAGTTTAATTTTGCAGGATTGAAGGCTCCTTACCTTCTGCTTAAAATGAAGAATGAAACTGCATAATTTAAAAAGACTATTGTATTTTGAGAATTAAAGGTTGTAATGTATCTCTATCACTTCTTATTGTTTAACATGTTTTTGCTGAGGAGGAGTTTAAATCATGAATCTTTTTACATCTATTCTTTCTCTCTTGTTTTCCTCAACACATGAATAAAATATGTGACCCTAAGTTATGTCAACTGAATTATTGTTTGAATATATTGAAAGATTTGTTAAAAGAAAACATATAGATATGAAACATTTTCCTTCTTTAAGTGTTTTGTGTTTTAGATAACATCATAAAATATCTTAAGGAAACCACTTTCTTTTTGGTATCAGCATGTTTGCTTTATTTTTGAGAATTTTGGTCTGAATTTTGAAAGGGATTTTTTTTTTCATTTGCAATGTCTAGTATCTTGGCATCATACATTGCGATATCACTTTCAATATTGATTTTAGTACATCTTTTTGTCATGATGACAAATAGGGGCAAAATTTTTGGATGCTTTGATTAGTATCACTTATTTATTTGGATTTGGATACTCCTGTTTGAACTTGCTTGATAGCATAACATTTATTATCCTCTATGTTTTTAACATTAAACATTTGATATCCTCTGTGTTTTTAAGTTTTAAATATTTTGGTATCAAAGCATCTTGGTTGTCATCATTCAAAAAAGGGGAGAATGTTTGGAGAACATGTGACCCTAGGGCATTAGTCTCACTTCTTTATTTTGAATAATGTGTTTTGAATGATAAAAAATTAATGACAAAACCTTGAAAAGTTTTAATATTTGTATTTAAGTATTTTTATGACTCAAAGAACAGTAAAGGGCAAGAACAAATTCTAGGGTGTTGAGACACTTCTAATAGGCATTGGAGCAATTCAACGGGCATTGGGAATATCATAACAAACACTAGACCTTTGGTATGACATGAACTATGCATTATAGTCCTTGCCACAAGTGTTGAGCTAGACTTAGCAACATGCATTGCATATTCGTAATAGGCATTGAAAAAGTGTTCTAGTTTGGCCTATAAACTCTAGATCCTCCAACGAGCCACACTAAAAGCTCGATAGGCATTGAAAGAGTTTTCAACAGGAGTTGCAAATTCACTAATTGTCATTAAAGCATTTATACAAACTTTGAAAAACAAAGTATCGAGCTCATACTTTTTGGGAGATCAATAACAGACGTTGATCATACTCCAATAGGCATTGATCATACTCCAACGAGCAATGGCAATCATGCAACAGTTGCTGAGAAAATGCTATAAATGCTCAAAGTGTTTTGAACCATCCAACAAGCATTGTGAAGTTCGCAACAGGCATTGAACACACCTCCAATGGGCATTGAGGAACTAACAATGGGCTTTGGAACTATCCGTTACCAAGAATAACGAGCGTTGTTATGAATCAATGGGCATTGTCATCTTTAATGACTAGTTTTGAAGAAAAGCTATTAAACTGAGCATCAACTATTTCAACGGCTTGTTTTAGAGTTTAGCTATAGAAGAAGCATTTCTGAAGGTTAAGAAGATTAATGAAACTTTGGAGAACATTTATAAGCAACTAGAAAACATCTAACAACCTATTGTACAAACCTTTTTAGTGTTACTTTGTATTTAGATAGAGTGAGGATTATTTTTGTAACTCTTTAAGAGTAGATTTTCTTAAGCACTAACAGTGTAATTGTTGCCTAATTTGAGAGGCATTAACATTGCTTGGATCTATCCTTACTTAAAAGGTTAGTATTATATCTTAGAAAAAATACTAGAAAAATACTAAGGGTTGGTTGATTCTTTTATTCCTTGTTAAAAGAGAGTAATTGTAGAGATTGTCCTTGAGCTTCAAAAAAGGGAAGGTTCTTCCCTACCTTGGAAAGGGAATGTTTTTCTTGAGGCTGAAAAAAGAATAGAAAAGGCCTAAGTGAAACATTGGGAAGTGATATTGGCACATTGTGGAACCATTATAAAACTCTGTGTTGATTTGTGTTTGTTGTTTTCACATTATTTATTTGTATTTTTACTTACAACCTAATTTACCCCCACCTCTTGGATTGCCCCATCTCCATCCAAACCAATAGTTATGATGTCAGATGTAGGTGAAGGAAAGAACGATTAAATAATAATCTCTAACAAGTATTCATTATGGTTCAAATGGGTAACAAGGGATAATGTGATAAAGGTGTGGATGAGGAATAATAGACAAATCAAAGAATGCCTTAATCATTTTCCTAAGGTTACCGAGGACTAGGATTTCAGCTTGAAAGGTCACTACAAAAAAATAGTAAATTATCTAAGGAATTTACCTAAGAAAATATTTTCGTAGGTAATTACCTACAAAATTCTTAAGGAAAAATATTTGAAGGTAATTACTTATAGAATACTGATAAAAAATTTTTGAAGGTAATTACCTACAAATTTCCAATATATTCCTTACAAAATTTTCCTCTGAAAAATAATTCATCAGTAAAGTAAGTGCAAACATGGGGCGTGAAACTTACCTTCAATTTTCCTATAATTTTCCTACATATATTTTTCTATGTAATTTAATATGTAGGTAAATTTACCTATGATTTTAAATTCAAAGATAATTTACCTACATATCAAAATTTGTAGGTAGTTTACCTACGGATGTAAATCCATAGGTAATTTACCTATGGATCTCAATCTGCAGGTAATTTTAATACATTTATAAATAATATACACAACAATATTTGATTGTTATTATAAAATAATTTTATGAATAATATTTTTAATATTATAAAAGTAATTCTAGATATAATTTAATAAATTATACATTTCATATTATTAAAAAATAATATGGAGAAATTTCATAATGAGTCAAAGATATTATGAATTAAAATATTATGACAATAGAGGAAAAAATAAAATTTAAACTAAAAAAGAGAATTATAAAACAAAATTTCAAGACAATAAGTAAGAATGCCAAAAAAACATAGGCACTTAAAATAAATAAAATAGTATAAAAGATTAATATCTAGGTAATTTTAATTAATTTACAAACAACATTAAACTTAAAAATTGAGTTTTATTATAAATAGTATTATATTATCAATTTATTATTATTGTTATTATTTTAATTATGTTTGAATTTTATTACAAAATAATTTTATAAATATGATTGTTTAATGTTATTAATTTTTTTTACACAATATATATATATATATATATATATATATATA
>CATIWR010242133.1:0-74645 GCA_949677035.1 Omphalea diandra | reverse complement strand
TTAAGGGGGAGCATCATACTTAGCTTTTTAGAAATTTCACTTTGCTTGATTGAATGCCAAACTTAGAAGTTTCATCTTAAGCATTCATTCATACTATACTCCAACTTTACATATTTGTATTATTTTTCACTTAGGATCAATCTATGTTGTCAAAATAAAAAAAGGGGAGATTATTGGACTAGGGTGGTTAACCCTAAGTTTTGGACCTCTTTTGATATTGACAAAGGAGATTAATCAATTTTAATGTTTCAAATTAAGTGTTATTTTGCAGTTTTTAGCTAGTCCTTACATTGAAAGTTGGATGGAGTTAAAAAATCTCTAAAGTAAGCTAATGTCTCCTAATTTGCGACCTTATCTTGATAAATCGCGACCGCAAACTAGACCAAGGCAAGTTGACAAAATCGACAGACGTATTCATGGGCAACTTCTCTGCCATGACCAATTCAAAGAAAGGAAAGCCAAAGTTACAGACAAATTCATGATGTGAGTCATGCCTCAGTTGCGATCGTGAATTTTGAAGTAACTCAAGAGGCAATCGAATCCTCAACCATAGCTTGAAACGTGTCCCAGGTAACCGTTGGAAGACAAAAATCATGATGAGAACTTGTTGGTAGCGACCGCAAATCCAAAAGAAGAAGATGAACACTTTTGGCAGATGAACTTGTGTCCTCAGTCACGACCGGTACAAGTGAAATCGCGACCGCTACTTTTGAGAGCAGGTGAAAGGCATCAACTATATTTTTCTGGTGAACTAATGAGAGGCTACCACATGGACTAGCCATTAGACACAAACATGGTTTTTCATATGGAATTTGGATTTCGTGATCGCGAACGAGTAGTAACAACTGCGAATTGATACTATCAAGCATTTAATGCGAGAATCTATCTAGCACACTTTGAAGATTTTGTACCAATTTTATTGCAATGTCTCTTTGGTGGGTAGAGGCTATAAATATCTCACCAAACAGATGTAAATGCAAGAGAATTGATAACTTTGTATCCAAACTCTTACAATTTTGCTACTCAGTCCTTTCTATTCTTTAAGTCATTGTTGGGTGTGAGCATAAACACCAATTGTAATAGGTTGTAGTATGAGACTGTCAAAACACTAAGAGAGGTTGTTGTGTGAGCTATTAAAACAAGTGTAAAGGTTGTTGTGTGAGCCTTAAAAACACAAGAGTATAGGTTGTTGTGTGAGCCTTAAAAATACAAGAGTAAAAGTTTGGTGTAAGCTTGAAAACACCTTTGAAAGATAGTGGAACACCTAATTTCTAAGAATTGGGGAGTGGACGTAGGGTCGTTTATACCCGAACCACTATAAATCTTGTGTTTCTTTTCTAGTCATTTCTCTTCTCCCTTTCTTGTTTTAATTTTTATACACCAATTCAACCCCCCCTCCCCCTTCCTAGTGCCTAGGACCAACATTGTAAAACTAAATATTTTTAATCTCTCTTAAAATAGGATTTTTCCTATCATCATCTACAATTTTTGTTATTAAAAAGTAGCAAATAACATCTCCAAAAGTATTTGCTAAAAAAGTACATAGAAACAATATTTTAAAAAGTGATTTTTACCTCATCAAATAGAGGATGAACTCCTGTAATAGTAGCATTTGATGTTGTAATCCAAGCTTGAGAGATTCTTTCATTAATCTTATTTTAGTCATAGGACATAGAAAACAAAATTAAAAAAAAAAAGAAAGAAAGATTACATTTACTAGAATTCATAAAAATCATAATATTTCTATCTAACTTCAACTCATTATTCTTCCTTAAAATTACTGGCAAACCAATTTCTTTTCTCTCTATTATATTCTTAAGATGGTTTATTCCTTATCTTTTTTTATGAATTAAAAATTTTCTTGAAGTCATAGTTATAGTTGAAAATCCTTCAATTTGAGATCTCATTGAAGATGTCCATTTTGAACCAGAAGGGATAACTTCATTATGCATTTTTTGTCCTTAGCCTAAGTTCTCTACATATAGGTCCAAGAATAGTATAAAAAAATCAGCATGTTGTAATTGAGTCAAAATATTACTAGTAGCTAAATTAGGAGTATAACTTCTATTAGATGGGTTTTTTTGAGGAAGTCTAGCATTTATGTAGAGAGTCTACTATTTTCAAATTTAATTATCCTAGACAATAAGAGTTTAAATTTAATATGAATCAACCCATCAGAGTTTTCAATGATGCTAGAAAAAATAGATACAAACTCAACTGGTTTAGGTGCAATAATATCATCTAAATTCCTATCACTAGTTTGATTGAGTACTTCCCACTTTAGTTTTTTAGAAATATGAATAAATTGCTAATTCTCTCCTATTATCATGCATTTTAGATTTCATTTTAGCTTTTAATTGCAAATAAGTAAAAATAGCAAGACCTTCATTATTTATGTAATTGATAATTTCACCATAAGTATGATTATCATAATTGATAATACCATCCTCTACCCCTTTTATTCATGAATGTACTTTTTCAATGAATAATTTGGGTAATCCAGCAATAAAATGTTCTTTCCAAAAAGAGCAAAAACTTTTTAGAGATATTATTTGTTCACCTTTTAAAATAATAAATATTATAAATATGATGATAGAAAAATCATACTTTAAGAGATTTTAAAAATATTCAATTTTAAAATAATTATTCTAATCGTATTTTACACACTATCTCTTTTCAATTAGATAGGATTGAGCTATATAACATTTCTAAAAAGTGAAAGCAAGAAGAAGAAAAAAAAAATTGAAAACCAAATATTTCATTACTTTAAGATTACAAAAAAGTAAGGTATTCAATTTTTTTTTTTGAACTCTAACTTCAATTTACATAGTAAAAGCTTATAGAAGTAGTAGTTCGAACTTCTGACACAATTAAGTTCAAATTTGAAACAACTTAAAATCTATAACTTTACAGTTTTATCTCTAAATTTATAATATGTTGAAATCCGAAGATAATAGAGAATAAAGTAAAAAGTAGATTCTTTCAATAATTCAATAGGTAACAAAATATTTTCAATAATTCTGCTAGATCATCAAAGCTTAATTATTCCATAACAATCATCTTCTTTTTCTCGCACAAAATTTTTTATGAGATTCCACATTATACCTCAAATCATCCTTTTTCTTATCTTCTTTAGATTCTTCAGAAAGAGTGTTCAATAATAGCTTTTTATGTTGTTGCTTTGAAGAAGCAATCAATAAATTGACTTAAAATTTTCTCTTAGTAGTTAAAAATTCCAAAGGAGCTTGATTAGCATGAAGAAGGCCAGTATTTTTGGTTTTTAACCAACTTAATATTGCTCCCTTATAAGCTTAATTAGTTTTAAAATATTGTAGGTAACTTAAAAAAAGTTTCACCCATATATTCAAGTTCTAAAAGACAAATGGCGAACATATTAAATTTTTAACAATAACGAAAAGATTCCTTTTTCTTGGCAAGTGCTTGAAAATAAAAATTTAGGGAATTACTGGATGACGATTTAACAGGGGAAGGGCAACTAGCAAAAGCAGGAACAAGATCATAATTGGTCATTTTTTAAGTGGGAGTGCTTATTTTGTATAGTTAGAAAAGGCAGGACTTTGTTCTGATTCAGACTTCCTAACAAAAATTCTTTAGTTAAAAAATCAACCAAAGAATTAAAACCTCCTATAATATATTTGATTTCAAAATCAAAATTACTTAAAATAACTTATCATCTAGCAAAAACTTGTTTTAAAATAAAGTTTTTAACTTCTTTTTCTAAAATATGCTTGACTGTAAAACAATCAATTTTTAATAAAAACCTTTTATTAACTAAATTATCTTTAAATTTAGTAACATGTTAAATAATAGATAATAATTCTTTTTTATAATAAAATATTTTCTTTGGGTATCATTTTAGGAGCAAGAATGGTATCTTGCTAAAGACTCTTTAGTTTGATTTGATAGATGCTATTTGAGAATATCCCAAAGCTAATATTAAAAGCATCAATTTTGACAATAAGAAAGGTATCTAATTAAAGAATAACAAGACAATATAATTTTTTTTTTTTTATATTCTCCTTGATAGATTTGACAATATAAGTATGCTTTGAAGTCCATGGGGGAGCAGTTTTCTCTAACTGCTAAAATAATGGTTTACAAAGAAGTCAAATAACCTTATAGAAATCAACAATGTAATTGAAACATCCTAACAATTTTTTTAGTTGTTTTTTATCTTTAATTTCATCTAAAAAATTTTCAGCAAAATCAATAGTTTTGTCAATAAGATTAGTAGTATCTTGAAAAATAATATGCCCTAAAAATCTGTTTTTTATTTGAAAAAACTTCATCTTTGGTACCTATTTGTTCTAATAATATTATAAAATATTTTGAGATTAGAAAAATGTTAATCAATATTTTGAGAAAATATTAGTAGATCATCAATATAAGTGATGAAAAAAATTCTTGACAATCTTTTAAAATGTCATTCATGATTCTTTAAAATTAAGAAGGAACATTGTTTAATCTGAATAGTATAACATTTCATTCGTAATCCAAAATAATATTAAAAATAGTTTTACAATGGTTAGATTTATGAATTTTTAATTTGCCAAAAGCTAGACTTCATATAAAAAATTGAAAAAGAATGTTAGTGGTATATAATCTTTTTAATAAATCTCTTTTATTGGAAATAGGATACCTAATTCATTATAAGACCTTGTTGAAGGCTTATAATTAATAACTAATCTAGAGACTCCTCATTCCTTTTTAGCAGTATTATTAATATAAAATGTTGAGCAACTGTAAGGAGATGAAAGCTTCCTAATAAAATCTTTATCAAGAAGATCATTGATTTCTTTAACATAGTAAGCTTGATGCCCTTCATTCATATGATTAGTTCTAGCTCTTGTGGGAATAAAGTTCTCATCAAAATCCTTGACATGGGGTAGAGTAACAATATGCCTTTTTCTATACCAAAAAGAATTAGGGATAGTCGCACAAACATTATCTTGTAATAATTTTCAAATTCTTTAATTTATTCTAAATATTGGGTTATTGTAGTTGATTATCGATTCTTAAAATCTAAATTTTTTTGTCAAAAAATTAATTTTTTTTCATTTATTTTTCACATAATCAATATTTGAAAAATATAAGATTTTGTAATAAGTTTAGTTCTTAAAAATTAATGTGGAAAACAAATTTAAAATAAATTTCCTATCCAAAAATAATTTTATTAATACCATTTTCACTAACATGAAAGGATAAATAAGAGCAATAAAAAGATTTTTTAAAATTATGCCAATAGTAATATAAATTTTGCATTAGATAGTTTATAATTTACCTTTAACCTACTGCCATTAACATTATATAAACTTTCAATAGTTTATTCATAATATATAGTAGAAATTAATCCTTCTTTAATATAATTCATATTAGCTCTAGAATCAATCATAGTAGTAATGATTAAATGAAAATCATTATTACAAACTAGGTTTACCATTACAATCTATTTTTGATAATTTATGGTACAAATAATGCTTATAAATTTGTTGGAAGATAGTTTGTCAATTAGCTCTGATGCTTTAACTAACTCAGGGATTAGGGCATTAGAATTGCTAGCTTGAGCTATTAAGTAATAGAAACTTTATATTTAAATTTCTTGCTTAATCAGAGTATTTTCTATTTTTAATTCTAAAATATCTTTCTTAATATTTTTAATTTCTTGTTGTAAATGAGTAATAGTAGGAGTAGAATAAATCTTTTTGTCAAATCTCTTGAAAATTCCATATAAGTTATAACTTTCAAAACTAGTTCTAGAAGATTTTTCAGAAACAATTTCTTTTAATTTTATTAAGTACTCCTTTGGGTTTTCTAATTTTCAATAGCATCAAATAAAAGTTTAGTATACTTAGATATTCTATTTATGGCTTTTAAATCACAAACACAAGGACCTTCACATTCATAATTTTTTTTTTTAGATTTAAGAGAAACATTTTCACTTGAAAATTGAAGAATAAAAATGTTATTAACAAGATTTTCATTTTTAGCGTCAGAACCACTATCCAAAAAGTAATAGGGTAATCATTTGTTCCTTTAATTTATCAAAAATATCTAAAAGATTAAATTATTCTTTCATAAAACATTGACTCTTATAATGACCAACTTGACTCTATATATAGTAGGGCAATAGATTATTTTTTAGAAGTTTTTCTATTCTTATATCCTTTTGATTTCAAAGAAGAAAATGGTTTTGAAGAATTATTAAATTCATTTTTAGAATAAGATCTTTGTTAGATTTTTTAGAATTTATTTTGTTTGAAAATTTTTTGTTGTTTTTAGCGGAGGGAGAGATAATCTTTTCATAACCATATTAAGAGTAGAAATTACCTAATTCTCTTCTATTGTCATGCATTGCATATTTTATTTTAGCTTTTAATTTCAAATTAGGATAAATAGCAAGACCTTCATTATTTATGTGATTGATAATTTCACCATAAGTAAGATTATCATGAGTAATAATACCATTCTCTACCCATTTTATTCATGAACATAACTTTTCAGCAAATAATTTAGGTAGTCCAATAATAAAATGTTCTTTCCAAAAAGATTGAAAACACTCGGCTCTTGCAAATAATTTAGTAAGGAAAACATAGTTGTACTAATGAAAATCTTATAACTAGTGACATGTCAAATTGATTAAAATCTCAAAAGATTGAGCTTGAAAATGATCAAGATTACCAATGAAGTATTTAGTAATAGTATATATTAGATGAGCAATTGCATCTAGTTCATTAGTATGAACTAGATTTTGAACATCATGTCTAGAGATAAGTTTAGTAACAAACAATATATTCCATTTATTTGTTTTAATATAATTATCCCATCAACTTTTAAGTCAGCCAGTAATACTAAATATTAATAATTGAGCTGTGTTGGGATTAAAATGACCCTTGGACCTATAGGCAAAAGAAGTCATGGTCATCTCATGTAAAACATTTTAAATCATATATTCACTTAGTCCATCAATATTCCATTCATCGTTAACATCACCATTATATCGAGATTGATTCTCATATTAAATATTAGGAGGCATGAGTCTTAGATAACAATTTTTTATTTTAGAAAACATTTTTCCATAATGAATTTTATTAATGGTAGTAACAAAATTTCCTTGAAATTGTTCTTTTAATCCATGGATGTCTTCTAAATTAATTTTTTCTTTTGTGATTATAAAAATTCTTAGAGAAGAAGGCACTTGAGAAGAAGAAATATTTGAAATTCAAATAGAGTTTAGCTTTTCTTGAATTTTTGTTAAAATATATTTATTAGACCCTATTTTATAATCTTTAGATATTTCAAAAGGTTAAAAAAAAAGGCTTTTCTGAATTTACAATAGGAACATTAGAAGGGAAACGATAATTTGTTTTAGAAATATGATGTAACTTGATCCTATCTAATTGAGAAGATGTCGTATGTAAAATACGATTAAAATAATTATATTAAAATTGAATATTTTTAATATTTCTTAGAGTAGGATTTTTCCTATCATCATCCATAATATTTATCATTTTAATTGGTGAGCAAATAACATCTTTATTTTGAAAAGTGATTTTTAGTAGTATTTGAAGTTGTAATCTAAGTTTAAGAGAATTTTTTCATTAATATTAATAACTTTAAATGAAAAATGAATTTTGTTTTGGTCACAATACATAGAAAACCAAATAAAAAATGAAATATTAAATTTAATAAAGTTCATAAAATCACAATATTTCTAACTTCAACTCGCTGTTCTTCAGTAAGATTGTTAGCAAATCAATTTATTTTCTCTCTATTATATTCTTGAGAAAGTTCATTCATTATTATTTCTTTATTAATTGAAAATGTGCTTGAAATCATAATTATAGTTGCAAATCCTTTCAATTAAGGTATCGTAGGAGAGTCATTCTAGACTATAAGGTATAACCTTATTATCCATTTGTGTCTATATCTCTACTTCTCCTGTTGGACTAGGTTAGTCAAACCTAAGTCACAAGCCTCTTTTAATCTTGACAATGGAGATTGATTAGTTCTAATGTTTTGTTTAAGTGTTGTTTTGCAATATATAAGTTATTTTCTCATTGAAAGTTGGATGGAAGTCAAAATCTCTAACCTTGAGAAGGACATCCAAACTCGCGGTTAGCATCCCCTAATTAGCAATTGTGACCTTGCAATAAGAACAAATGAAGCTAGACCAGAAGAATTCGCAGATGAATGTACAACTGTGATTCAGCTGAAGAAAGCTTGTTTAATTCACAGAAGAATTCGAGGTGACATTCACGTCCTATGTCACGATCACAAATTTCATAGTAACAAAGGAGGGAACTAAGTCTGTAACTACAATATGCCAAGTGTCCAAGTCAACCGTTGGAATATCAAAACTCATGAGGGCAAAGCATATGTCGCAACCACAACCTAAGAAAGTGTTGTCTCCTCTCCAAACAAAAGAATTTGTGGTCTCAATCATGTCTAAGAGAAAGTTCAATTGTGATCGAGACTTTTGATGGTTGGTTAAATATAACAACTATATTTCTTAGACAACCAATGGGTGAAGGACACGTGGACTAGCTATTAGACATAGAATAGGGTTCTCTAGCACTATTTTAGGCTCTTCAATGTAAATTGGAGAATCGCAATCTCGAAATTTCAGTCACGACCGCGACTTCCGTCTGACATATATTTAATGCAAAATTTTCCTATAACAACTTGGAGATTTAGGGATAGTTTTTGAGTAACGTCACTTTAGTGGATGTTGATTATAAATACACCACCAAAAAAATGTAAATGTGAGAGAATTTTGTTCATTATAACTAAACTTTTGCAAATTTGCTACTCACTCTTCTTATTATTCTTTATGTGTTGTTGATTGTTTGATGTTAGCATTAAATACCTTTGTAAGAGGTTGAAGTGTGAGCCTATCCAAAACACTTGTGAGAGATTTTTATGTGAGCCTAAAAACATAAGTTCTAAGGGTTGTGTGTGAGCCATAAAACACAAATTGTATAAGTTAGGCATGAGCTTGAAAACACCAGTTTAGTTGAGTGAAATACCTGAATGTGAAGAATTATGGATTGGACGTAGGGTTTGTTAACACCATAACCACTATAAACGTCTGGTGTTTATTTTCTCTTCTCCTTCTTAACTCTCTAAACAACTTACCCTTCTTTGAAATTTTTAATCTCCTGCCAATTCAATCCCTCGTTCTTGGTGCACTGGGCTAACAAGTGGTATCAAGGCCAAGTCTCACTTCAAAGCTTAATTGCGTGAGAAAAGATCATGGCACAAGAAGGAATCCACACCCACCTCAAGCCATATTTTGATAGAGCAGACTATACTCATTGGAAGTGTAGAATGAAAATCTACTTGGATAGTGATGTGATAGACCTTTGGGACATTGCAACATAGGAGTGGAAGTCACCTACCAAAGTGGTGGATAGAAGTGAGGAATTGATCCTTATAGAGGAGTGGGTTAAAACTCATAGGAGATCCAATGGTAGAAATAAAAGAGCTATGACAATCCTTCTAAGTTCTCTTTCAAGAGAAGAAATTGGAAGGGTCCAACATTGTCTTACAGCTCATGGGATTTGGAAGGCCTTGGACAATTACCACGAAGACACTACCTTATTGAAATCCATCTAACTTGAAATGTATGTGACAAAATGAGAGTTATTTATATTGAAGGAGGAGGAAAACATCACATATATAATCAATAGGCTCCTTACAATTGCCACAAATATGAAGAAGTTTAGGAGAATTCTCACCAATCATGAGGTAAATTCAAAAATCTAAAATCTTTACCTCTTGAAAAGTTTGGTGCCAGGGTTTGTAGTATCCAAGAGTCCAATCCAGAGATAGGAAACGTGCTGACTGATTCTAATAGGCAAGATCTTAACTCATAAACTAGCCTTTAAGAAGGATGAAGAAATAAAGAAGATGAGAGGTCAAGGAGATAAATAAAAAAAATAGAAAGAAGGACCTTACCTCTCAAGTCTTCATCAAAGGAAAAAGATGTTGAAGTGGCCTCAAGTGAAGAGGAAAGTGATAAAGAGGAAGAAGAGTTGTCAATGCTTTTAAGAAGAATAAAGGAGCTGATTAAAAGAAGAAAGGAAAAAAGAAGCTTCAAGAAGGCAATCCCAACCCCAAGGAAAGATTAAGTGATGTTACTTATTATGAATGTGGCAAGCAAGGCCACATCAAATATGACTGCCCCAAATTAAAGAAGAAGAAGAAGAAAGGGAACAAAGAGAAAAGGAAAAGCTTCAAAGCCACTTGGGATGATAGCTTAAGTGAAGAAGATGAAGAGAAAGAGGTTGCAGACTTGTGCTTCATGGCCCAAAAAGATTCGTCAAATGGGGTAAGCTCTTCACCTTATTCTTATGTAGAATTTGATAAGTTAGATGATGTAGATGACAAGCTTTTAGAAGTCTCACTTTCAAATGTGACAAATATAAGTCACAAATGAAATCTTACAAGAAGAAATGTACTAAGTTAGAGGATGAGTTTAAATCCCTAAATAGTATTGTAAGTGAATTGAGGGCTTCAAATGAAGAACTTAAGAAGTATATAGAGAGTTTATCCAAGTCATCTTCATCCCTAACCTCATTGTGAAAAGAGAATAACACCTTGAAGGGTGAAGCCATTGAGCTTAGAAACTCTTATGTCTAAGTTCCACAAGGGAAAGGAAGCTTTGGATACACTTATTGTATCACAAAGACCTTCTTAGTTAGGCATGGTCTAGGATTCAATGGAGCCTCTTCTTCTATACCTTCACTCACAACATTTGTTAGAGCCTCAACATCTCAAACATCAAGCATTGTGGGGGTTGGAAAGAAAAGTGCTTAAAGCACTAAACCATCATTGCCTAAGGGCAAAGGTAAGGTGCAACAAGGCTCAAGACCTACTTCGAGGAAGGAAAATCATACATACATTTACAATAAAAAGCATGCTCATTAAAATACACAAAAAAAATTTACTTCTGCACTTATTCATTCATGTTCATGTTCACATTCACATCATGTTGGTATGAGAAAAACCCCCACTCATTTCAAGGCAATGTGTAGGAGAAAGATTCATAAGTCTAAACTCCAATGCCATTATTGCATGAAGTTTGGTCACATAAACATTTATTGTTAAATTAGGAAAGCACGCCTCAAGTTGGAGGATCCTTCTAAACCTAACCCCCTAGGACCTAAGTATGCTTGCGTACCAAAGTAAAAATGATTTACTTGTGTTGTGTAAGATTGTTTGGCAGCCATCAATGAATCAAATGATTGACATGTGGATAGCGGATGCTCAAAAAACATGACGGGCAATAAGAAGCTATTCATGTCCCTAAAGGAAAAGGAGGGTGACAATGTCACATTTGGAAACAATGCTAAGGGTAAGGTAATTGGCATTGGCACCATTGGTAAGAATGTTTGTTCATTAATTAATGATGTTTTACTTATGGATGGCTTACAACATAACTTGCTTAGTGCAAGTCAATTGTGTGATAAAGGTAATAAAGTCACCTTTGACCTTAGAGAATGTTGAGTTAGCAACTTGGTGGATAAAAAGGTAGTCTTTAAGAGTGAAAGGAAGGGCAATACCTACATAATTAAGTTAGACAATTTGGCTAACCAATCTTTTAAGTATTTTGTGTCTATTAGCAATGAAGCTTGGCCTTAGCATAGAAGACTTGAATATGCTGGCATGGAGTTCTTACAAAGCTTATCAAAAGGGAAGCTAGTGGAGGTCTTTAAGCTAAAGTTATCTAGAGACAAGACATGTGGTCCTTACTAAATGGGAAGCAACATCAATCTTCCTTCAAAGCAAAGAATATTGTAAGTACATCTAGACCTCTTCAATTAATTCATATGGACTTGATAGGACCTACTAACGGTGCTAGTTTATGTGGAAACATTAAGCACTTATTCTAGTTGATGACTACTCTAGGTTTACTTAGGTATCCTTTCTAGCTTATGAGCATGATATTTTTTATGATTTTAAAAGTTTTGCAAAAAGGATTCAAAATGAAAAAGGTTACTTCATTTATTTTATAAAAAGTAACCATGGAAAAGAATTTCAAAATGAGTCTTTTAAATTTTATTACTTAGAGAATGCGATTTTTCATAACTTTTCAACTCCTAGAACACCATAACAAATTGGTGTTATAGAGAGGAAAAATAGGAAACTAATAGAGATGGCTAGACTAAGCTCAATGAGTATTCATTGCCAAATTACTTTTGAGCTAAAGCTATAAATAAGTCATGTTATATTACAAATCGAATTTTCAAAAGACCCATTCTTAATAAAACTTCTTATGAGCTTTAGAATAGTAGAAAACCTAAGTTGTTATACCTAAGAATGTTTGGATATAGGTGTTATATCTTGAATACCAAGGATAATCTCAAAAAATTTGACTAAAAAACAAATGAAGGTATTTTCCTAGGTTATTCCACTATTAGCAAAGCCTATAGGGTCTCTAATAAGAGTTCAATGGTTGTTAAACAAGTCCATGAATATTGTGTTTGATGACTTTAGTAAGCTTGATCTTGGGAAAGGTTCTTTTGTTGATGATGTTATTGGTGATTTTGAGAAATTAGATTTGGAGCACACTACAAGAGAGGTGGATAAGGATCATGATGAGAGCACATCATCAATAGAAGATAAAGAACCTCAACATTAACAAGTGTAATCACCAAACCATGATCTTCCTAAGGATTGAAAATTTTCTAAGCATCACCTTAAAGACCTAATCATTGATGATACTTCAAAGGGTGTAAGTACTATATCTCAATTCAATACCTTAGAAAATAATCTTGTTTTTGTTTCTCAAATTAAGCCAAAATCTATTAATAAAGCTCTTAATGATAAGAGTTGGGTGATTGCTATGTAAGAGGAACTCAACCAATTGGAGAAAAATAATGTGTGGGAATTTGTTCCTAGGCCTAATAAGTACCCTATTATAGGTTGCAAATGGGTGTTTAGGAATAAATTAGATGAGTAAGGGTTCATCACTAGAAATAAGGCTACATTGGTTCTAAGGGTTATAATCAAGAGGAAAGAATTGAATATGATGAAACCTATGCCCCCATAGCAAGATTAAAGGACATTAGGATTCTTTTGGCATATGCATGTCACATGAACTTCAAGCTATTTCAAATGGATGTCAAAAATGCTTTCTTAAATGGTGTAATTAAGGAGGAAGTTTATATTGAATAACCTTCTGGTTTTGAATCACAAGCTTTTCCAAATTATATTTTCAAATTGAATAGAGCCTTGTATGTTTTGAAACAAGCTCTAAGAGCTTAGTATGAAAGGCTTTGTTCTTTTCTTTTGCAAAATGATTTTGAAAAGGTGAAGGTTGACATAACTTTGTTTGTCAAAAGACATAATCATGATACACTAATAGTGCAAATTTATGCTGATGATATCATTTTTGGTGCGACTAATGAATTTCTTTGTAAGGTCTTTGCTAAGTGTATGACTAAGGAATTTGAGATGAGCATGATGGGAAAGCTTAAGTTTTTTCTTGGTCTACAAATTAAGCAAGCTAAAGAAGGGATCTTCATTAACCAAATCAAATAAACAAAGGACATACTCAAGAAATTTGGCATGCAAGGATGCAACATAGCATGTTACCATCAACTTAGGTAAGGGTGAATTGGATAAGTCGGTTGGCAAGAAGAGATATTGAGGTATGATTGGTTCTTTACTCTATTTTACCACATGTAGGCCTGATATAATGTTTAGTGTATGCATGTGTGCTATATTTGAATCTTGTCCTAAAGAATCTCGTTTCAATGTTGTTAAAAGAATTTTTAAATTTTTACATGGCACATTGCATCTAGGTTTATGGTATCTTAGAGATTCTTCATTTAGCCTCATAGGTTATTCTAATGTGAATTATGCTGGTAGTCTTCTAGATAGAAAGAGCACTTCTGGAACTTGCCAATTCATTAGAAAATGTTTAGTGTCTTGATTTAGCAAAAAGCAAGTTTCAATTGCCTTATCCACCACAAAAGCTGAATATGTAGCTGCGGGTTATTATTGCACCAAAGTTTTTTGGATGAAACAACAATTAAAGGATTATGGCAAAGTTTATTTTATCACATTCCCATTAAATGTGACAACACTAGTGCAATAAATCTTTCGAAGAATCCCATCCAACATTCTAGGAGCAAACATATAGACATTAGATATCATTTTCTTATAGATCATGTCCAAAATGGTGATGTAGTGTTAGAATTTATAGACACAAATTATCAACTTGTGGACATTTTCATAAAAGCTCTTAATGAAGAAAGAGTTGGGAATGCTTGATGAAAGCTCCATAAAGTGAAAAATTGGATCTTTTAGAATGCTCTTTGTGTGATTAATTATTCATAATTGATTGATTATTATATGTATGATATATGTGATATTCATCTCTTCAGATGTCTTAATTTTGTGTGCAATTATGCCTCTTTATGCCAATTTGCATGAATTAAGAATTAATATATTAAGTGGATCACAACCTAGAAAAGTCAAGTCTTATGCTTTCATAGTTATCTTTTCTGTCTTTTAATTCGGGATTACTATTCCTTGATTCACATTCGTTATTTATAGGCACTCATCATTTGTCTTTCAATCATCAAATGGTGGTCACTACTTTATTTCCTCACCACAAATTTATTGAAATTTCAAAACTTTTGACCATGCCGTTTTCTATGAATTTTTGGTCCGTTACTTAGATATTTCATAATTAGCGATAGTGACTTAAAGATTGCGATAGCGAATTTGAGTAACTACCTGTACTTAACTGATTTGACTGCCAACCATTTGCATCCCTTGTTAAATGATTTTTTGACTGTTTATGGCCTTTTTCACTCCCTTTCTTGGCCTATAAAAACTCCTGAAATAGTGTTTCTATTTACTCTTACTAGAAACCTTTATTTCTCTTATTCATTACTCTTAAACATCTTTTAATCATCCCTTTTTTACTATGGCCACAAGAAAGCCTCAAGAGCAGAGAAATGAAAAGTAGTAGCCCAACCTTCTAGTCCTCCTGATCCACACATGATGAAAGGAATCACGAAGGAAGAGAAAGATCGATACAACGCAAATTCCTCTAAGATAATCCTACCAAATAAAATTCCCTCGACATTTTTTCTTGAGTCTCTTGGGATCAAGGATGAAATCCATGCATATCTATCCAATTTGGGGTGGAACCAATTCATTTTCCATGACGAGCCTAGATACGAGGAGATTGTGCGAGAGTTTATGTACACTGTGACCTTGAGTCAGAGAGTGGAATCACATGTTGGACAATCTAGGTTAGTATTTTGAGCCTTTGGGGATCCTTTTTACATTATCTTTGAGCAACTTTCAAATCTTTTTAACCTTCAAATTGGGGACGATATTTCGTTCATCATCTTCGCCCTTGATATTATCTACTTCGAGTTTTGGTATGAAATTTCTATCGAGACCAAACATGACCCTAAGACCTCTTTGGCCAAATACATTTGTACCCTACCCTTTTGGCTACTTCACTGTATCTTCACCTTTTCTACTAACGTAAGAGGGGATGGTAACAAGAAAGTATCCCAAAAGGATCATGCTTTTCTTTTTTGTCTCACCAAGAACAAACCAATACAAACTGGTCATTATCTTGTGTATCAATTGATCCACATGAGTACAAAGCACAAAAGTCAATTTCTTCTTCCATCCTATGTCACTGCCATCTACTATTACGTCGGTGCTCTTAATGAGGAAAATGAAAAATTCCTCACTAAGAAGCTTCTTCTATCACAAAACTTTCTAAACCTGTCCTACCTCAGTAACACCAAAGTCATACACCCTGATTCATATACATACACATTGGTTGCTTTTGGGGCAAAGAAACTAGAGACCTCCCAAGCCTTTAAAAGAAAAAGCCTAGTCATTAAAGAAGAAGCACAACTTGTTCCACCTCCTTAACCTAAACACAAAGCCAAAATCACTTTTGCCTCTATCAATAAGAAGCTTGACAAGATGATGAGGATGATCAAAAGACAATTTCTTCTCCTCTCCTACCTACACAGTGATCTGATGGAACTTCAGGAGAAAGTAGGTGTTACTCCCTCCCATCTTCCAAATTTTGAAGATTAGGAATACATACCTGAAGAGGGGGTTGACCAAAAGGTTGAGGGCAGTGATGAAGTTCAAAGTGGAGGGGCAAATGAAGACATTGATGATTCTAGAGACAATGATAGTTCTCTTATCTTCTAGTTTGTCTTTAGGATTTCTTTTTCTATTGTTTCTTTCATGTTCTTGGTGTAGCGCTTGTGACCCCACAGTTTATTAAATAAATAAAAGTGTTTGTTTTGTAATTCATCGTTTTATATTATGTGATTGCAATTTATATATTATGTGATTGCAATTTATATATTATGTTAGTTTTTTATATACTTATTTGGTCCTTATGATTACTCTATCTCAATTTATGCATTTCATTCACTCTTTTAACTTAACCCTCTTTTTGATCTTGCCAAAAAGGAAGAGAATAGTATTTGAAGAGAATAAGTAATGTGCATAAGAAAAGCATAAGTTGAGGGGGAGCAATAACTATAGGAGCCTTACTTTTTCAAACTTAGAATTCTCTGATTATTTGATCATTAACCATTCCAACTTCATAACTCATGCATTTGATTTTCCTTAAGATCAGTCTAAGTTGTCAAAATCAAAAAGGGGGAAATTGTTGGACTAGGTTGGTCAAACCTAAATCACAAGCCTCTTTTGATCTTGACTGTTAGCTAGGACACCAAGAAGGGGGGGTTGAATTGGTGCTCAATTTAAAAATTAAAAAGAGGGTTAATGTGTTTAGAAGATGAGCAAGAGAAGAAAGAAATTGACACAAGTGTTTATAGTCGTTCAGGTGTTAGCTAACTCTACGTCCACTCTCAAATTCTCTACAATTGGGTATTTCACTCAACTTAATAAGTGTTTCCAAGCTCACACCAAACTTTTATAACTTGTGTTTATGGCTTACATAACACCATTACACCTTATCTTTTCTAGGCTCATACAAAAACTTCTTACAAGTGTTTTCAAGGCTCACACTAAAATCACTCACAAGTGTTTTCAAGGCTCATACTAAAATCTCTTACAATGGTGTTTATTACTCATACCAAACAATTACAAACACATAAACGAGAATTGAAAGAATGAGTAGGAAATTAACAAGAGATTGGTTACAATTTAATGAATTCTCTTGTATTTACATATGTTTGGTGGAGTATTTATAGCTCATATCCACCAAAAAGACGTTAGACTAAAACTATTAGCAAATCTCTAAGATGTGCTAGGCAGATTTAGCATTAAATGCTTGTCAAGCGGAAGTCACGGTCGCTACTACCATTTTGAAATTATGAATTTCCAATTTCCATTGTAGAGCTAAAAATTTCAAAGAAAAACCTCGTCTGTGTCTAACGACTAATCCATGTGTCAGTTATCCATTAGTTGTTCAGGAAAATATAGTCAATGAGTTTTAACCACTATCAAAAGCTTTAATCGCTAGATACCTAAGTCTTGGGCACGAATGAGACCGCGAATTACTCTGTTTGGTGAGGAAGCTTCAACTCCTTGAGTCGTGGTCGCTATCAACTTTTTTCCCTCACAATTTTTGATCTTTCAACAGACATCTGGGACACCTAGCATGATGTGGTTGTGGCTTTGGTTCCCTCCATTGTCACTATGAAAGTCACAGCCGCGACCACGGTCGAGACACTTATCATAAATTCCTCTGTGACTAAGGCTTTGCAGTCTTTGGATGGTTCACAACAACAAAATAACCTACAAATTTCTCTGGCTTAGCTTCATTTTTCTTATGATTGATTCATGGTTGCGATTCACCATACACATATCGCGAATTTGGATGATCTTTACATTGTTAGAGATTTTGAATTTCATATTTCTTCTAATGAAAAACTCTAACTTATAATCTACATAACAACACCTAATGTAAGTATTAGAATTGATCACTCTCTATGGTCAAGATTAAAAGAGGTTCATGACTTAAGTTAAACCAACCTAGTCTAACAATCTCCCCTTTTTTGATTTTGACAACTTACATTGATCCTAAAAGAAAATAAATGCATGAGTTTTGAAGTTGTGAAGTTGGAATGGTGAATGATTCAATGAATACTTAAAAATTTATAGACAAAAATCAAAGTGAAATTTTTAAGTAGTAGAAATTTTCAAGTATGACTATAATGCTCCCCCTCAAAAGTATGACTACAATGCTTCCCCTCAACTTATGCTATTTTCTTGCAAATTATTTTTCTCTCCCTTAAATTCTTTCTTGATCTCTTCCCCTTTGGCAAGATTAAAAAGAGGGTTTATAAGGGAAAGGAACAAATACATAACAAGTAGACAAGTGTTCATAAGGAGCGAGGACATAAGAATTGCAATCATAAATATAAATTCAATCAATCACATAAGAAAAAGAATTAAAAAAAAAACATTTTTATTTACTTATAAGCAAGGTGTGGGATCAATAACTTTACATTAACAAAAATAAAGAGAAAATATAAAGAAATGGTTTTCATTATTTTTGTTTAACAAGACTATTCTCTTGAAAATTCTTCTACTCAATCATTGGATTCTTTGTTCTTTGTTTCTTTTTCTTCTTTTAAGATGAACTAATTTTTAAATTCTAGGGATTAGGGTGAAAGCCTAAAATTTATTTCATGAATCTATAAAGTGATTTTGCTTCAATTTTGTTAGGTGTCTTGATTTAATATGTTTGAGCTTAATAGATCTTATATGTATGAATGATCGCATTATGTGCAATGTTTGAGATTCTAGATGATGGAGTGAGAGTGGAAGTCTAGGGTTAGTCCTAACATATTAAATTAGGAGATTGAGACCATAAGAGTAAGCTTGACTTTTAAAGATATTCAAGGATTATTCATGAAAATTAATGCATTATTATTAAATTTTATGACCATAAGAGTAGACATAATTTCAGTAATAATAGACTCAATTTTGCTTGAGAGAGATTATTGTCCATCTTTAAGCACAACCCAATCTTAATTGAAATAATTCTCTTGATATATTTAAGGAATGGTATTGTGGTGTACTCAAATTCCCTAGAAATCATTATCATATAAAGTTTCTTTTTAATTTAATTTCAGTTTTATTTAATTATTTTGTAATTTTAGTTTTTTTGGCTAATTATTCTCTTATTTTTTTAATTGCTAGACAATAGAAAATTAAGACTTGATTGGTACTTGTGTGAAACAATCCTCATGGGAATGATCTCTACTTATCATTATATTACTTGAAGCGACTTGTGCACTTGCAAGAGTTTTATATGTAACAAGTTTTTGGCACCATTGCTAGGGATTAGTTTTCATAATATCAATTTCACTTAATATTTATATTAATCTAGTATTTGAGTTTTGCATTTTTAATTTTTATGCATTTAATTATGTTTTATGCCTTTTGATAGGTAAAGCACTTGGTGTACATTTAAAGATATAATGGCCGAAGAAGGAAGACAAAGAGCTTTAAGAGAATTTGCCATGTCATGAACACATGAGGCTCAGTTAAGCGTTATGAAACCCATTATTGCAACCAATAATTTCGAGATTAAACCAATAATTATCCAAATGGTGCAACAAAATACCTTTGAGGGTGAAGCTAATGAGGATCCAAATGCCCACATTGCCAATTTCCTTGAGATTTGTGGAACCTTCAAGATTAATAGAGCAACCAATGATGTAATTTGATTGCAATTATTTACTTTCTCCTCAAGCGAGAAAGAAAAAAGGTGGTTGAATTCAATGACATCTAACTCATTTGCTACTTGAGAGGATCTTTTTAAGGTTTTCTTGGCAAAATATTTTCCACCGGGCAAAATTGTACAATTGAAGAAAGCAATTGCAAGCTTTCAACAAGAGTTGGGTGAGACATTATATGAAGCATGTGAGAGATTTAAGGAGTTGCAAAGAAGGTGTCCCCACATGGCTTACCATATTGGTTGATAGTCTAAACCTTTTACAATACCATTTTGTACACATTACTATTAATGTCATAATAAAAGGTGCACTCATGGGAAAATCAATCGATGAAGCATATGCATTAATGGAAGAGATGACCTCAAATAACAACCAATAAGCAAGCAAAAGGGGGATCAATAAAAAGGTTACGATGTTCATGACATTGATTTCTATATAATGTTATATGCCAAGATGGATGCTCATTTAAAGAACCTTGGAAGTGTGAGTGTGCATGGTATCAATACCTTGCCATTGACTTGTGAATGGTGTGGAGGATCACATATGGGAATCAAATGCCAATTAGGGAGTCCTTTTGCTCAAAATTTTGTTGAACATGTGCAATATGTTTCCAACTTCAATAGGCAGCCTAACAATCCATATTCTAACACTTATAATCTCGGGTGGAAGAATCATCCTATTTTTTAATAAAATAACCAAGACGATTAAGCTAAGCCTTCTCATCTTTTTAGTTTTCTAGGTGGAGTTTTCGTAGCTCAACCAATTCAACATGAGGAAAAATAATTGTGGAATATGCAAAAATTCTTAATTGAGAAATTTGAGAAGGTGGAGACTAAGCTAGGCAAAATAAATAAGCTTGATTTGAGGGTGAACCAAATGGTGCAACACAACCGACACTTGGAGATGCAAATTGGGCAATTGGCTGATAATATCAATGAATGAATGCAAGGTACATTGCTTAGCAAGATTGAAATTAACCTATGAGAACAAAGTAAGGCAATTACTTTGAGGAGTGACATGGATATACCCAACCTCCTACACAAGCATAAGGATGAATGTAAGAAAACAACCCTAAAAATTCCTGAAATTATTAAAATCTCAGTCTAAGAAAGTGAAAAAACAGTCCTAAATTTCAGTGCAGATGAGAATGATAAGATGGAAGAAACTCAAGAGGAAGAAGAAAGTAAGTCTACACTAATAAAACCTTATGGTCCATCTATTCCTTTTCCTCAACGATTGAAATTGCTTAAGTTTGATAAGCAATATGCTAAGTTCTTGGAGATTTTCAAGGAATTTCATGTTAATATTCCATTTATTAAGGTCTCAACACAAATTCCACAATTTGTAAAATTTCTCAAATAGCTTTTGTCTAACAAGAGGAAGTTAGAGGGATTTGAGACTATAGCTCTCTCTGAGGAATGTAGAGCCATAATCCAAAACAAGCTTCCACCAAATCTTAAGGATTTAGAGAGTTTCTCTGTTCCTTGCCAAATTTTCATTATAAATTTGATAGAGCACTATGTGATTTAGGTGCTAGTATTAGTCTAATGCCACTTTCTATTTAAGTTTGGTGAGATTCAACTAACTGCAATGACATTAAAATTAGCGAATTGCTCTATTAAATGCCTAGTTAGAGTGGTGGATAACATTCTTATACAAGTAGGGAAGTTCATTATACCAGTAGATTTCATTGTGCTCGATATAGATGCAGATGTGGACATGCCATTAATCCTTGGAAGACCATTCTTGGCAATCACGAAAGCTATAATTGATATGAAGAATGGGAGCTAACATTGAATTGCATGAGAGAATCAATAGATATTAATGTTTTTAAAATAATTAAACAACCTTCTTCCGTTGAAGATTGTAATAGGATGGATGTGGTTCATGATCTAATTCAAGAAGTTTCTCAATAGAAGCATCCTAAGGATCCATTAAAAGCTTCCATGGTTTAAAGGATATTACCATTACATGATGACCATGAAAATGTAGCCCAATTTTTTGAAATAACTCCACCATTTAAAGATTTCAGGTTTGAAAATTTATGACAAGGTAAGGCTCTTCCTCCTCATTCAATTGAAAAAGTTTCAATTCTAGACCCAAAACCTCTTTCTCTTCATTTGAGATATGTATTCTAAGGTGATGCTTATGAAAATTCTTGAATATATAAGAAGAAAGACAAGTTATGACATGCTAAATAATTTCATAATCCCTCACTTGAAGTTGGGTAGTAGATGTTGCAAGTTTCATGTCATGGAGCTGTAGAATTGCAAGGGGATGGTACTAAAATGTTCAAAGTGAATTGATAAAATTTAAAGCCTTCTTTAAGTGATGATGCGTTGCGAAATGGAGAAATATTCTCCTAAATTCACATTAAAACTGGGAATTTATGGAAAAAGGTCAAGCTAATGACTTCAAACAAGTGCTTGTTAGGAGGTAATCAAATGGTTTAATTTATTTTAGTCAATTTAGATTGTTTATTTCAAGTTCTACATGTTATTTTTTTTATTTTAAGTTTTTAGTCAATTTAGTATTTAAATTCTTAGAAATTTAATATTTTTTGATAGTTTAATTATTAGTTAGAATGTTACTTTTTTGTTTAATTTGAGTTAAATTATTTAATTTTGATTAATTGCATGTTATTTTAGGAGCAATGATCATGCGACAATAGTAACATATGTGATTATGGAAGGTTCAACACTTTGAAGGTTTAAAAATGAAGTAAAATACTGAATTTCAGTTGCAGTAGATGTGCATGAGCCATATAATAGGCCAAGCAAGAGCTCAGAGATGAGGTCTATACAGAGGAGTTTAAAGCCAATGGTCATGGATTGGATCTTAAATTCATGAAATAGGTCTTAAATTGCTGAATGGGCTACTAATCGTTCTGGGTAAGCTCCATTTTAATGGAAGTTGGGCTATTAGTTCTTTTTAATAGAAGATGAGAGTTGGACTTTTATTCATTAATTGCTAGAATAATTGAATTTTTAAATACCCATCTTCTTCCTTAACCTTAAACAACATCCCTACTCTCCCTCTCTGCTAACAAACCCTTCATATAGTTGCCTCTTCTTATGATCTCACTACTAAAGCCTCCATACTTAGAACTAAGAAGAAGTCGACCCAATCTTCGATTGGTTCTCCATCTTTGAAATGGTTCTCACAAACCTGAGGCCCAAGCACATCATGTTTAGCCATCGATCTACATCCTTCATCATGGTTGGCTCTCCTTCCTCAAAGTAAAGCACCTAACCTCGAACTCACAACTTTCTTCATCATGTTCAGATGCTAACTTTCACACTATGGGATCACAACAGTAAAACATGTATCAAAACAATGAACTTTTAATTCTAGCAATCCCTTTTTTGTATTATTGTACTTGACCTAATTATTGTGAATATTTTGATTTATTTCCAGTTGCAGGTGGGAATTATTATTATTTTTATTTATGCTCAACATGTGCAGGACAAAAATTGAGATTACTATTATTTTTACTACTATTTTTAGGTTTTTAGCAATTGATTGATGATGATACTACCATTGTTAATTTTAAAAATTGTTAGATCATTTGGGTATGATTTTCACTGTTGTGTGATAGGTATTTGGATAGAAAAATTTATAAGGGAGATTGATGATATAATTTGCAAATGCTTTGTTGCATAGACTGTTTAGTTGTGGATTTTGGAACAGTTTGTAGGAATGGAGTTTACTTGAGAATTATTTTGAATTAAGTTGTTTTAAGTGCTCTACTATACTGCTAGTGTTATTTGCATAAGTACATGGCTGCAGTGATTTGAGAAAGGTTTTAATTTTTTGTTGTGTTTAAATGAATGACACTGTTTGGGACTTGCATAAATTTATAGCAGTTGCAGATCAATAAATTATAATTAATTAGTAAGAGAACCTTATGTGCATGAATTGATGGTTGTGGATTTGATCATTTATGGAAATATCGGATCAAACATGTCCAAAATCTCTCATAAAAAAGGGAGTACTTGTCTTTTTATCCTTACATTTTTAATTTTATTTTTTTTTTCAAACATTGAAGACAATGTTTTATTTAAGATTGGAGGAGCACTTGAGTTAATTCTTTCAATTTTTGGAATTCTTTTATGAATAAGGTATTTAATTTATTCTTTTGCTTTTGCGGATTGCCTTTTTTTTTTTTTGTAATTATTTGCTCTAAAAGTGACTATGAATTGACTTGAGAGTGATCACTTTGTGATTTGTGAATTTTAGATTTTGGAATGCTTGTAATGGAACTACACATGACCAATTATATTAGAAAATTTGGAATTTGAATAAGCTTGATAAAAGATGCAAGTAATTTCTTGTTTAAGTTGATTGAGAAACTTGCTTGAATCATTACACTTATGAATTGATTGCTTGTTTAGATTCAAGTATATGCATGCTAGTTTGTTAAAAACTTTTCCACTAATTTTAAAACAAGACATACAATCCTTTGAGGCAAAATATTAATTCACACTTGATCAAGGAAATGATTTAGGCATTTTTTGTGTTAACCCATCTAGCCCCATCCATACCTTATTATTTTTATCCTTTGCACCTTTTTAACTACTCTTGACTTTTATAATGAATTTGGATTATTTGCGTGATTTTTGCTAAGGAATAAAAGAATGAAAGGTTTGACAAGTTAGAAAATTTTGAAAACATATGGGAATTTTTAGTGTTACTTGATTATTTTCATTCTTGGAATTCTCTTATTTGAACCTTTTTATCCTTTCATTGGCATGCCATTTTTTCCCTATATAAGTTACAAGCTAATAAAGACCTTTTGATCTTTGATGAAGTGTGTAATTGCATTAGTTGAGATTGATTGCATGTTCTTACCTATGGAATTATGTGTAACATTATTTTAAGAAGAGGCTTGGCAATGCTAGCTTATATTATGTTTATTTTTAAATTGTATCAAAAGTGAAAAAGATGTATTGTGGTTTTTGCATATTTATTGATTGATTTATGCTTATAATTGCTTACAAAATTTTCGTAGTGAATTTCAATGTCATAAATTTCCTTATGAGTTTGATTGTGTTCTAAGTTTAAGAGTTTGCAATTACGATTTGAGAAATTCTTTTGTTTAATGTTTCTTTTATTTGGTTTTTCTTTTGCTTGAGGACCAGAAAAACTCTAAGTTTGGGGGAGTTCGATAGAAGTCATTTTAGCATATATTTTTAGGTTAGGAATTAGGAATTTTTCTAGTTTTTATGGTATTTTTATTTTTAAATAAGTTAATTTTCTCTCTTTTATGTTTGTGCAAAAAATTCTCAAAAAATGAACTAAATTGTAGTTTTCAATAGTGTTACATGGACTATTACGTGGTCCATGTGTAAGACCATGTAGAGACGCAGAGTTGACCAGTCAACAGAGTAAAATCACATAAGCATTTAAGCGTGTGGCCTGTTGCATGACCCATGCATCGGGCGATGCAAGGCGCAAGTTCCATTTTTTAAAACACAAAATCATAGGCTACTTTTTAAGAAGATTTGACCTACTTGGATATAGATTTCTAGGCAAAAAAAGATTATATTTTAAGGAGAGAAAAATGAAACCAAGATCTACACTAAATAAAAAGAAGATTTTGTGAAGACCAAATAATATATTCTCTCTTAGGGTTTCATTATTTTTGTTTAGCAAGACTCTTCTCATGAAAATTCTTATACTCAATTCAATGAATTCTTTATTCTTTGTCTTTTTCTTCTTTTAGGATGAACTAATTCTTTAATTATAGGGATTAGGGTAAAAGCCCCATATTTATTTCATGAATCTATGAAGTGATTTTGCTTCAATTATGTTGGGTGTCTTGATTTAATATGTTTGAGCTTAATTGCTCTTATATATTTGAACAATAATATATGTGCAATGTTCGAGATTCTAGATAATGGAGCAAGAGTGGAAGTCTAGGGCTAATCCTAACATATTAAACTAGGAGATTGAGACCACAAGAGTAGGCATGACTTCTAGAGATATTTAAGGATTATTCATGAAACTTAATGCGTAATTATTGAATTTTGTGACCATAAAAGTAGGCATAATTTATGTAATAATTGACTCAATTTTGCTTGAAAGAGATTATTGTCCATCTTTAAGCACAACCTAATCTCAATTGAAACAATTCTCTTGATATATTTATGGAATAGGATTATGGTGTACCCGAATTCCCTAGAAATCATTATCATTTAAAGTTTCCTTTTAATTTAATTTTAGTTTTGTTTAATTATTTTGCAATTTCAATTTTTTTATTATTCTCTTATTATTTTGATTTCTAGATAATAGAAAAATTAAGACTTGATTGGTAATTGTGTGAAACAATCCTCGTGGGAACAATTTATACTTGTCATTATATTACTTGAAGCAAATTTGTGCACTTGTCCTGTGCCCAATTATATGGTAACCATATGTTTTATTTTGTAGTATATGCAAGTTTTTTTATATGTTATGCTAAAGAAAAGGTTTAATTTATGAATAGTTTGGCAAGGTAATTGTTTGCTTTGATGTTACTATAAAGGCTATTAGGTATGGTTTTACTGTTATAGATTGGCTAGAAGGATTCTTGCTTATGGTTGTTGCCTCTTTTAAAGACTAGGTTACTGAGATTTCAAGCCCTCCAGAGGTATTTTTGTTATCCAAAATGAAATGATAATTCAATTTAACAAAGATCATGGGAAACCTAATGTGTGTTACTGCAGTACACAAAATACTTGGAAGAGAAGAAAATTAGAGTCAAGGGTTTGGGGAGAAAGGAATAAGATGAATCATAACAATTTATGTGGAAAGACGACTTCAAGGTTCCATGAGGTCGCTTGATATCATTAAAGCATAAAGATAGTCCTTTGCAATACAATGAATGTGTTGTCTATGATCCAAAACAGGTACTAATATTACTTTTTGGCTAGTGGTGTTAATTGTAGTTTTTTCATATAGGATCCAATTGTTTATTTTAGTATGTATTGGAGTTGCAGACAAGCATAAGGTTCCTAATATGAGTCAAGTATGAGGACAAGGATGTTGTAATCGACGCTGCAGAGCTATAAAGTTCAAGAAAATAAGCTAAGAAGGAGGTCATCTAATGGACATCTCTATGGAATAAATATAAAGATTAATTTTCTATTATTTATTTAATGCAATTTTCTTTTTAAAACATGAGATTTTAATGTACTTTTATTTATTCTAATAATAGAATATTACAATTTCATTTCATTTTAATTGTTTTCAATATTTATATTGAAATCTTAATAAGTTAACAATTAATTAAATTAAATTCAATAATCAATAATTTAATCAATATAAACATAGCGACTAAAAAATAAATAATATTAATAAATAATTTCAATTTAATTAAATTCAATATTTTCAAAAAAAAATTAGCTACTAACAAAATTAGTAGCTAAATAGTCTCTATTTCGCGACTTCATATGTGTTAGTAGCTAAAAAAAAGAGTTTAACAACTATAAGATGTAGTAGCTAAATAGTCTTTATTTAGAGACAACAGACATGGTAGTAGCTAAAAAATCAAGTTTAGCAACTACACAGTGTAGTAGATAAGTAGTCGCTATTTAGCTATTAGTAGGATGTTAGTAGCTAAAATCATACCTTAGCTACTATACCATTTAGTAGCTAAATAGTTGTTATTTGCAGTTCAAATCAACTTTAGAGTCAATCATAGCAGTAGTAGTTTAATAAAAATCATTATTAATAACTAAATTTACCATTAGAATCCACTTTGGATAATTTATTTTAGAAATAATGCTTATAAATTTGTTAGCAAATAATTTATCAGTTAGTTATGATATTTTAATTAATTTAGGGGTTGGGACATTAAAGGTACCGCTATGAAGTTGAATAATATTAGAAATATGATATTTAAAATTTCTTATTTAATCAAACTATTTTCAGTTCTTAATTCTAAAATATATTCTTAATATTTTTAATTTCTTCTTGTAATAAGTAACAGTAAGAGTAGAATAAATCAGTAGAATCAATCTTTTTGACAAATCTTTTTAAAATATCATTTAAGTTATAATTCTCAAAACTAACTTTAGTAGATTTATCAAAAATATTTTCTTTTAGCTTTAATAAATACTCCTTTGGAGTTTCATAATTTTTAGTTTTTTCAATAGCAGCAAATAGAACTTTAGTATCTTTATATATTATAGTTGTAGTTTTTAGATTACAAACGCAAGGACTTTCACAATCACAAAATTTTCAAGTTCCAAAGAAATTTCTTCACTAGATGATTGAAGAATAAAAATATCATCAACAAGACTTTTATTTTCAGCTTCACAACTACTATTAGAAGGTAATTGACTAATCATTTATTCTTTTAATTTATTAAAATATCTAAAGCATCAATCTTTTCTTTCATAAAATATTGCCTCTTATAATGTCCAACCCAACTACATTTTATAGCTAACTGGAGCAATATATTGCTTTTTGGAAGATTTTCTTTCTTAGATCCTTTTGATTTTTAAGAAGAAGAATGTTTTGAAGATTTATAAAATTCATTTTTAGAATAAGATCTTTGTTTAGATTTTTTAAAATTTCTTTTCTTTAAAAAATTTTCTTATTTTTACTTGGAGGGGTAATCTTTTCATAATTATATTGAGAATAGAAGTCGCCTAATTCTCTCTTGTTATCACGCATTTCAAATTTCATTTTAGCTTTTAATTTCAAATCAGTACAAATAGCAAGTCATTCATTATTTATGTGATTAATAATTTCACCATAAGTAAGACTATCATCATTGATAATACCATCCTCTATCCCCTTATTCGAGAATGTAATTATTCAACAAATAATTTGGGTAACCTAGCAATAAAATATTTTTTTTTTCAAAAACCATGAAAATAATCAATTATGCCAAATAATTTAGTAAGGAAAACATATTTGTACCAATGAAAAATCTTGTAACTTAGGACATGTCAAGTTGGTTAAATTTCAGAAGATTGAGCTTGAAAATGATCAGGATTACCAATGAAATATTTAGTAATCGTATAAATTAAATAAGCAACTACATTTGATTCATTAGTTTGAACCAAAATTTGACCATCTTATCTAGAGATAGCTCTAGTAGAAGTCAAAATATTGCATTTATGTATTTTATTAATATAGTTGTCTCACCAATCTTTAAGTTGGCCAGTAAAACTAGATAATAAGATTTAAGGAGTATTAGGTTTAGAATGACCCTTAGACCTATAAGTAGAAGCAACCAATACCATTTCATGTTGTTTACACATGGCCTTATTTTGGTAGGCCATTACACACATGGTGTAACATACCGATTTTTTTTTATCACAATTATTACTGTTAATCAAATGGTTAGGTCATAATTAAGAAATTAAGGTAATTAAGTGCACTGGAGGATGTTGCAATAATTTTCTTCTCCCCTTCTATTACCCCCTCTCATTCTTTCCTCACCACTAGCCACATTCACCCTCCATGTCAACCTATAAAACTTTAGGTTATTGACCTTCTCAACCTCCCTAATTCCTTAGACACCATAATTGAACCTTTTGCTCATTGACGAAGAAGAAAGAGAGAGAAAGGGACTACCATCTTCGAACCACCCAACCCAACTACCGTCAATTCTTTAGACCACCACCAGTAGATTTGCTAGCCTTTAAAGGTATTGTCTGTGAAGTTTTAACCATTGCCATCATTGTTTCTTTGGTGAAATCAACTCACTGAAGTTAAAGTTTTTTCAGCTCGAATCATAGCAATGGTGAGGTTTCAAAGAACAATATTTATACACTTGGGCTTTTTAAGGTGAGACCTTGGTGTTGGTGTTCCCTGATTATTTTTTGGTAACTTTGAATTATTCGGTGAGGGATTTTGATGAACCATGATCTGCGTGCTAGAATTATAAAAGTTTAGTATACACATGCCTTTAGGGCAAATACTAGGTGGTTACCCTTTGGGGGATATTAGGTCTGTATGCGAATGACTGGGATTCACACTTTAGGTTGCTAGGTTAGACATCCTTGTGACCATTGCTTGTTAGGGATTGGTAGTATATGTATATGAGTGTGTGTTAATTTTGGCATTATGTTTGCAATACATATTCTATTTTAGACTTCAAAATATGAGTATTTGAAACTTAGATGGGTTTATAAATTATATTTGTCTAGTTGAAAATTGACTTAGTTAATATGTATATGTATTATATATGATAACTCATTGTCTATTTTCCTTTTTGTTATTTGTTTATTCTCTCATTGAGTTTCATACTCACCCTTTTATTTAATATTTTATAGATAGTTTTTTGTCATTTTGAATAGTAGATTCCTTTTAAGCGTTGTCCTCTTTTCTAATTCATTGATTCAGCTTCAATGGAGGTTGGGCCTATATATCATGTTTGATCTTCTGATACTACTAGGTGTATATATGTATATATAATTCTTTTTGCTAGAGTTAGATGGTATATCTACCTTGATACCCTTTTTCCATATCTCAAATTTTGGAGTATCCTAATGAGATGTTTGTTTATTCAATATATTTCTCAAATATGTTTTTGGATTATTCTAAGCATATACCTTTATTATTATTATACTATTATATAGGTTTTCAACCTCTGAGTATAGATAATATCATTGAAATTCAGGGGAGACTCTATCAGTTTCATTAGTAATCTCTTATCTAGGTTTTAGGAATTGAGTGTTACATATGGGCCTTTGGTTTTTAAGAAGTGCATCAACTCGCGAGCTTAAGTTTGATCCATACTATCAACAAGATAAGATTTGTAAATATCTATATATGTGTTAGTATTATATTTGTATTGGACTTATATTCCTAGTAGGACTATTATATAATAGTTGAATATAAGCAATTGTAACATAAAAAATAAGGGTTTCGAATTTTGAATAGCAATACACCACAAATTTACTGGATCTCTTCTTATCTTCTCTCTTCTTCGTTTTTTCTTTTGAGTTTTTCCTTGTTTGATGATGATATTTACCTAAACACCATTTGAGTTGATGATATTTTTCCTAAACATTCACCCATTTGATTGGCAATTTCACCACTCATATATCAAGACCTAATTGACTTTGACTAGTTGGTTTTCAATTCAATTATATTTAAGATTTTTAATACTGATAGTATTTGGCTACAAAACTTAAAAATTATTAAAACCTAACAATTATTAAATTTACACTTGAGTTTTTTCGTGGTAACATCCTTTTGGCATGCCTAGTGGGACCTTGTATGCTAGTAGAGATTAGGAATCAAACTCTTCAGGAGGAATTAGACCAGATGAAGGAGCAACTCGCCTAAATAAAGATTTTTGTAACCATGACTAACAATAAGTCGAATGAAAACTCATAGGCCAATGATCTAACTCAAGGGGATGAACTACTAACTACCAAAGGCATACTTTAATGCCTACACAACTTGTTCTTATAGCTATTGACTATATCAGATTACAGTTAAATTATGGTTGAGAACCACACCATGTTCAATAATATGATTAACCAAATTGCCTCAATCATTTAGCCATTGGTTGAGGATAATAGGGCCACTTGAAAGGGCATTCATTAGGGCTCAATCAGATGAATAATTGCCTTGATTGATTGACCACCCTCTTTAAGGGAAGGTAGGCTCTAACACCGAATAAGAGGTTTCTAACAAAGGCCTACAACACTAAAAGGCAATACACCCAGAGGGAACTAGGGGTAATTAACATACTCTTTTGCCTAAGTAATTTTAAATTAGGGATTCTCCCAAATCCATAAGGATTTGATAACTCATCATTCCATTAGGAGCCTTAGCATAACTTCTAGTAATCATTTCAGTCAAATGCCTAACCACCACCATATTAGGACCACAACCCAATAGCCCAATAGCCCAAAGACCAGATATAATGCTTCCTTATCATGCTATTGGTAATGTGATACCTTTAACGGGTACTTTGGTAGAGCAGGTAACTCAACCACAATATAAATATGAATGTTGTTCGACTTCTTTAGATTGTTGTGAGTTGATTGATGCTCTTGAGAAGACTAAGGTTGACATGAAGCCTTTACCAAGGTTAACATATGCTAAGTCGTACCCCTAGTAGGTAGACAAGCTGTATCCCTACCTTAAAGGATATACAATTTTTGAGCTCATAGTATTCTCAAGGGAAGATAATGATTCTAAAGGAATATATTACAAAGATGCCTATTAATAGCATCTTTTAAAGGAATATATTACTAAAGTTGCCTATGTATTTGAGTATGATAGCTTTGACTCAGATCAGAAGGACATCAACATAGCTGAGTTAGTGCCAAGAAAGGGATATAAGTGCTCAACATTGGCCAAACCCAATCCATAAAATAAGGAGAAGGCCAAGCAAAGGACCAGGTTGATTGCTGAGCAATACTCATTTGACCTGACTAAGGCAGATTAGATATTTGATTACTTAGTTAAAGATGGCTAGCTCAAGCTCTCAGATGCCCTATTATTCCCCACTAAAAGAGAGAAAGGGGAAAGTCTATTGCAAAATCATAATGTGTAGAGGCATTTGACCAAAAATTGCATAGATTTTAAGAATGTCATCCAATTGGCCATCAAGGAAGGGAGAATCGTGTTTCACGAGAAAAATAAAGCCTTTTTTTTAAGATCGAGCCATTCCTAAAGGTAACTGTGTCTTTCATCCAACCAAACCTTTTAAAGGCAGAAGGGAAAATGCCTGAGGCTAAGGAGAATGCCATATCTCCTTCTGCCATGAAGAAGAAACTTAAGGGAATGGTGTTAATTTGCCCAACTTGTTACATTAAGTTCATGCTTGTGGCACCTAAGAGAGAAGTACAATAATGAGGGCATTGAAGATATGACCCTTATAGGCACCTATGTTTCTTATTCTCGTGTTATGAGAAATACAAGGGTAAGCGACTGTGCAGTTTTAGGGGCTAGCATAAGGCTAATGGGCAACAATCGCCCAAGTGGTCTAGAATCTTCAAAGAGGCGAGTTATTAAGGCTAGCCGATCAGAGCAAATAGTAATGAATTAGACCAAAAAGACCTTTCGATTGAACCTTATGGCAATTGAATGCTAAGAATTACATAACCTTAAGAGTGGAGTCTTTGATCACCTTGCCTTTAGGCAATCAACATAAAGCCCAACTAATTATGACTCAAAAGAGAAGGTTTCTAAAGGTAGAGCCAATAATTTCAAGTTGAGTTGGAAAAAGTTAGGACTTATAAAAATGCCAAAAAAGAAATAAGAGCTTGGCACAATAAAGAGATTAAAGAGCCTAAGGCAAAATAATAGAAAAAAATGCTTAAGCTTTTCAAGAAGAGTTATAAGCCAAATAACAAGCCCAAGCCTAATGATGTTGAGATTCACTATAAAAAGTGTGGGTTTATGAAGAATTGGGTGCCCAAGAAGACCAAAGATCGGTAGCCCAATGAGGAGTTGCCCAGCTCTTCAAGAGACAATACCAAAGATAAATATGGTATGCCTATAGCTAGACTAAAAAAAAAAAAAAAACACTTGAAGAGGATGCTATTTGCCCAAGTTTAGATGACGAAGTTGATGATAGGTCAATAATGGTCACTCTAAAAAAACCCCTATTATGTCAAAAAAATCATATTCAACCATTATACGTTAAGGCTGAGTATAATGTGGTCCTAATTAATAGCGTTTTCATGGATAACAGTTTGAGTGTGTCAATTATTCCTACAAGTTTCTAAAGATAATCAGCCTTATTAAAGATCAAGTTAAAAGGGTCGATATGTTTATAAAGCACTTCACTAGAGGAAAGACATTTTTTTGACTGGTATATTGAACTACACTTAAAGATTAGGTGATATACCACTGAGGAGTGTTTCTTTATGGTTGATTTTGATGGTAGCTATTACTTGTAGCTAGACTAATATTAGGTACATGTTAATTGTGTCACCACATAAACTTTGCATAAGATGATGTAGGTTTGGAGGCCTAATAAAGAGATAGACGTTATTTATGGAGACCTTAGTCCATTCATTAAAGTAGTTCACTTGGCTGATGCAGTGATGTATCAAGGTGAGGTAAACTTTAAGAACATTGTCAAAGGGGCATCTTAGGATAAAACCATTACAAAACTTGACTGAAAAAACTATTACAAAACTTGACCAACTCAGAGTCATGACATCAAAACTTGAGCGACAAACATCTATTAACATTGAAAGTTATTTATTGATTACAAAGTTTGATGGTTAAGTTGGCCTAAATGAAAGAATGATTCAAGAGAATCAAAGGGATAATCTTAGAGTACAACTCAATAGCCTCCACTAAATGTATTTATAAAGATAAAAGAGATGATCATACAATCCAGCTAAAAGTCTTAAACCTCAATCTTCCACCTAAGAAGCTTGATGATCAACATCGAGAGCCAAGACCCTCAGAAGTAAGTAAATTTCAAAACTAAGGATTTGCCTTAGCCAATATTCATCATTGCAAAAGCTAAATGCATAATTTGAAGCTAAGCTAATAGCTTAGCTCAAGGAATATAAAAATTGCTTTCTTGGGACTACTCAAGGACATCAGCTTAGATTGATTAATTATAGAGCTTTGCCTGTGTGAGTGCTGATAGTATTTAGGGTTGCGCTCAAATGAGTGGGATTTTAGTTATTATTCCATCCTTTTATCGACCAATAGGGTGTCAAGAGGATGAGGGGTCTTTATATTATTGATGACCCAAGAAGTAGCATATGTTTAGATCAATGAGGGATCCTTTAGGCCATCCGCAAGTTCAAAGCTGTAAGTTTGAGTTATGGTCATCAGCGAACTAAGACGAGATAATATTTTTGTACCATCCTTAGGAATTGTGGAATCACTATCTAACTTTAGTCGATATAAAAATATAAAGAATACAAAATTTGAGCCTAAACTAAGTCAATTAGAAGGTTTATTTCATCTTCACCCTATTAGAGATAAGGTTTGAAAATTTGGTGCAGCTTAGTGAGGAGGTTAGGCACCCATAAATCACTTGAATATTGGGATCCAACCTTCGAGCATTTTTAGTTCACTTTTAACATCTTAACCAAGTTATTAATTAGTCTAATTTAATGATCCTAAGTATACCTCTAGCGTAATTAAATCAAACAAACTTAATCAAGAATGTAAAGGGGATGGGGATCATGCATCATGGCATAGGGAGTGACATTTACATCAATATTCACATTCACACATAATAATCTCAAAGGGGATGGGCAGATGTGACATGGCATAGAGTGTGACATGCATTTCATCCACATACATCAAATGATCATCCATAATCTTATACGATGATTATCAAGACCAAATTTATGGTTTAAATCAAACAAAGCACATATTCCACAAAAATGCATAAGTTAGTAAATAAAAGAAACACAAGATGAGTAAAATGACACAAAGCAATACAAATAAGTATAACTCATGTTATCATTTCTCCTATACAAAGGTGCCTAGGCATGTTTCTAAGTCCATAATGAACACACCCTAGCATCACATAAGAGACAATATGGCATCAAAACACATTCAGATGAATCATTCATGGTAAGGAATCATAAACATGTGAAGCAAAACACTTAGAGGATTTGAGTGCCCTGAGGTAAAATCATTACAAAAGAGGTCTGAGGAATAATGAATCCTCTCTCTTTACAACTCACAAAGAGCATGAAAACTATGTGCACTACTGACCATCACAAGGGTTAGAATGCTCATCAATAAGGATTGAGACTATAAGTTAAAAGCATATGCCAAGTAACATAAGTAAAAGGTAAACCAATTTTATATGGAACTCAAGGCTTTAAGAGTAAGAAACCCCTCACTTTGTCATTACCAAACTATATTAAAATAGAAGTTTAAAGCATCATCCAATCAATATATGAAAGAACTTAAAATATGAGCACAAAATCGGCCATGAGAATCATTTAAAACTTGTTCAAAATTTCATTTTTGAAATGAATAGGAATCCTAGGCCATTAGGCCTTATCCTACTTTTTCAATGGAATCATGAAAATCCATAAATAGTTACTTTAATAAAGAGAAATTCAAGTAAGAAAAGAGAGATTTTTTGTAAACTATCCCTGATAAGCTAGATTGTACAACCCACTATAAAAGCTATACAACCTACACTAAGGTTGTACAACGCCCATTTTCTGGGTTTTTCAAAACAAAGGAAAAGGGAAAAAAAGAAAGAGAAATATTGAGAGGAATGAGGGATTCTTTAGATGCCTTTGTATGTTCCTTGCCTTTAGAGGCTCACTAGATGATTTATATTCTCCAAAAGGCTTAGGGAATGCATAAGAGTATAAAGATTAGGCCTTATTCTACATTGATAGTGGATGGAATGGACTAAGGTTTTAGTTTTTTTTATTTTAAGGGTTAAATGTTTTGAAATTTTGGCAGAGTAACACTAGGGTTATCAAGTCTATCCTTCATTTTCAAATAAGGAGGTATTTATAGAGGATGGATGGTTGCACCAATGAAAGAAAATGATTTTGGTTGCAAGATGTTTGTATCCAATCACAGAGAAGGAGATGGACTTCTTAGAATTTAGGTTCACACGTAGGATATATAACAAAGGTTAAGTTGTACATCCATCTTTTAGAGATGTACAACATTAGGGTTTTAAGGGGGGGATTAGTTTCAAAAGGTTCCCTTGCTAGTGTTTAAGGCAACATTGTACAACCTAATGATGGGTTGTACAACCTTGGTTACTGGACTATACGAACATGCTAAGTGCATTATATAACCCATTAATCTAGGCTGGCAATTAAGGCTTAACTTGGCCTTGGGTTTAGTTTTGACTTGGGCTTGGTGATAGGGCTTGGTTTTAGGCTTTTCTAAGGTGTCTTAAGGCTTTATTTCTCCTTCTCTGGCAATTTTCCCTTCCATTTTGAGGAATATGTTCAATGATTTTCATCATTGAGTTTTACACCCTAAGGCCCAAAATTTGATGTTCACAATTTGCCCTTTGCTTTGTAAGGCTTTGAAAACAACATTTGAAAAATGATTATTTGAATAAGTCTCATTAAAACAATGTGAGAAATGTAATCATTAGCAGAAAAACCAAAGGATACAGTTCTTTAGCAGCTCCTTAAGCAAGTACTAATGCTCATTCTGTCAGCCTTCTAGCAAGTGCTAGTTGTTGTTATACCTCTTAGCAACTCTCTAATAGGTGTTAAGGAAGTTATAATAGCTTTCTAGCAAGTACAAGGTGTTGTACCTCTTAGTAGCTCTTTAATAGGTACTAAGGAAATTTTAATAGCTTTCTAGTATACCAGGTGTTTTTATACCTCTCAATAGCTCTCTAGCAGGTACTGAGGAAATTATGGCAACTTTTTAGTAGGTACTAGGTATTTCTATCTCTTCATAGATTTCTCGTAGGTATTGAGGAAGTTCTATTAGTTTTCTAGAAGGTAACAAGTGTTATTGTACCTCTTAATAACTCTCAAGCAGAGTGTCCCTCACTATTAGTGACTCTTTCTTTAGGAGCCTACTGTTGCTTCAAGTATGAATCTTTTCATAGCCTTTATTCTTATCTGTCTCATAGCCCTTATTCTTGTCAATTGATTTTTTTATTATTTCTATTTTATTTATTTTCATTGCCTTAATTTTTTCTTGGGTCCTGGGCCACCCTAATGGGGTTTTCAATCTAATGGGCTGCTCAGTTTTGCTTAGACCACCCTTTTAGGTTTTGAACCAAAGGAGCTCATTATTTTTCCTCATCATTTTTTTATTCTTTTTTAGATATGGTTGCAAGAGAGGTTGGGTTTGTTGGTTGCCTTCACTGTGGATACAAGACTCTACTTTCATTTTTCATCCACACTACTCATAGCATCACTCAAACCACCGTCTATCACAATTTACAAGTACTAGGGATGAGTAGGCATAGTAGATGTCACACATCATTACCACTAACATTTGAGGGATTTGCCCATGGTGGAGACTTTTACGAGTTACCTTGAGGACATATGGGGACTATGTGATCATCCCGACTCTAGCATTTGACACCTTTTATGATTCGGCCAGAGTGTATCACTTGTTCAATGCTCCTCAACATAAAGTGGACTTGCTTCCTTTTTTCATTAAGGGCTCGTTGTCTCAATGTTTCTTAGACAGAGTGAGCACCATATGGGTTAGCCACCATATTTAAGACCAACATACTGGTATGGATCCCAGTCTCGAGGATGATGTTGACTACATGGCTTAGTTATACGACGTCTAGAATTACAAGGATCCTTGCATCTTATCAACACAATAACTAACAATGGAGATTTGTGAAAAAAATTTCATAAATTAGTTCTAGTTTAAAGACATGTTTGATCGAATTTATTTTAATTATGCAAATGTATTTCCTTTTGACATTATGCTTAACATGAACTATTTACATTTTGCATATTACACATTAATTGAATGCATGATCACTACATTTAATAATGACATAGTAGAACATCTAATTACCTTTACTTAGCCAATTCCTTGTCCTTTATCCCTATCCTTTTCTTTTGTAGCTCAATTGTTCTGTCGTTGTTTCCCTAATGGTCAATCACACTCTCTCGACTTTTGCTTTGTATGCATTTCATTTTTTTCTTTTTCTTTTTCTTTGCTTTAACTTTTGCCTAAACTACTCTTTTTGGTTTTTGATTGAGTGAGTTATTTCTTTTTTTTTTTACTTTTATGATTTTATGCCTTAGTTTTTGCTTCAGTTGCCCTTTCAAATTTTTGACTTAGCCGGCTACTTTACTTTTCTCACACCTTTCACAAAGTATCTCTTTAGCCTATCCAAATCTACCAGTTTGGTGAACTTGTTCCCACCCATATCTGATAATTTCACTATGCTACCTGAGTAGATCTATTTGACTATATAGAAGCCTTCTCAAATCGACCTTAATTTCCCTTGAGGATCCTGAGTCTATTGATGAACTACCTTTAATATTAGATCACTGACCCTTATCACACTCAACTTAACTTTCTTAAATGTACAAGCCATCCTTGCCTGGTACAATTTGATGTGATAAAGGGCCTTTACTATTTTCTCATTTACTAAGGCTAACTGTTTGAATCTATTTCTTACCCATTGGTATTTAGGGACCTTAAACTCATCCAATACATTCAAATGCCTTTCTTATAACATAATTAACAATACCGCCTCCATCCTATACACCAAAGAATATGGCATCATTCCAATTGACATCCTTATTGTAGTTTAGTAACCCCATAAGGCAAATGGTAACTTCTCTGACTAGTCCTTGTATGTTTCGACCATTTTTGCAAGAATATTTTTGACATTCTTGTTAATTGCCTTAATTGCTCCATTGGCTTGTGGCTTGTATGGTGACGATTTATAGTGAGTTACCCTATATTTCTCTAAAATTACCCTAGCCTTTGACTGAAAATGGACTTCGTTATCTATAATAATGTGATGTGATACACTAAATTAACATATGAGATTATTCTCAGTAAATCGAGCCATTTGCTTAGTCCCTAGTTTACTAAAGCCTTCAGCTTTTACCCAATTCAAAAAGTAGTCTACTACCACTACAATGTAGTTATGTCTCCTGTAAAAGTTGGTCTAATTTCCCCAATCACGTCAATACCGCAGTTCATGAATGGCTGAGGTGAACTCAGATTTTGCGATCTGGTTATTAGCAAATGACTGAGGCTACCATGAACTTGGTATTTATGACAACTACAAACCATTTGAATATAGTCCCACTCCATTATGGTCCAATAAAATCCCAGCCTTAGAATTTTCCTTATTAATGCCTTCTTATTCATGTGAGGACCACAAACTCCTGCATGCATGTCATCCGTGACTCTGCTCGCCTTTTCCTTTGCTAAACATCTCAAGTGAACCTCATTAGTCATTCTTTTATGTACTATGCATGAATTATGATGGTAATCTTCAAATCACATCTTTATGCTTCCTTTTAGCCTTTTCAGGGTACTCACCACTCTCTAGGTACCTTTGGATGTCATAATACCAAGGACAATTTTCTACTGACACCGATATTACCCCTTTATCAACAGAGCATGATGTTCTAAATCGAAATGTGATTAACGACTTCAATGGCATCACCTTTAGCCCATCCCAAATAGAAACTAAAGTTGCTAAAGCATCAACCATTGCATTTTATTCCTATTATAGGTGATGAAAAAGTACTATTTGAAAGTTCTACACCACTTTCTTCACATGTCCCAAGTATAAGCTCAAACGCTCTTCCTTTAACTCTTCCTCATCAGTCACCTGAGAGGTAACTAGGAATGAGTCTCTGTACACCTTTGTTGTTCTAACCCTTACATACTTCAAAAGTTCTAACCCGAGCACACATGCATCATACTTAACCATATTGTTGGTGACCTTGAAATCTAATTTCTTTGTTGTAGGGAAAAGTTCTCCTTCAGGTGAGATCAGAATTACTCTTATACCAGCTCCTTTCTTATTCACTGCCCCATCAAAGTACACCTTTCATCTTTAAGGCTCAATTGCTCCTAAACCTTCATCTAAGAATTGAGGAAGCTCAAACACTCCTTTCTTGAGAGGCAATTGTGCTAAGTACTCTAAGACTACTCACCATTTAATTACCTTTTTAGTTACATACCTGATGTTGAATTCTATTAAAAGAACCACTTCACCAATTTTCTGTCAGAGAAGGGGCTTCATATAGGTACTCGACTGGATCAAGCTTTGAGACCACTTCTATAGAATATGACTGTAATTAGTGCCTCAACTTTGTGGCCTATACCAATGATAGATAGGTTTTCTCTATCTGATTATATTTTTCCTTATAAGACAGTAGCTTCTTATTTAGTTAGCAGATGGCATGTTGACTCCTCATTCCATCTTCTTGAGCCAGCATTATTGTTAGGTACAAAATCAATGGTTTGCCAAGCTTTAGAAATTTTAGTATTGACAGGTTAGTCAAATATTCCTTTTTTCTCTCAAAAACTTGTTGGCATTATTCATTCCACTTCATTAGTTGATCCTTCCTTAATAACTTAAAAATTAGTTCATAGATGGGAATAAGTCTTGCTATGAACCTATTGATATATTACAAATGGCTTAAAAATTCTTAGACTTCCTTATCTATCTTTAGTGGAGGCATGTCCTGAATAGCCTTTACCCTGCCTGGATCCACTTCAATGCTTTTCTTGCTTACTACATATCCCAACAGCCTACTAGAAGTGACCCTAAATACATACTTCATAGGGTTCAACCTCAAGTTATACTCGTCGACCCTCTTCATAAACTTTTCCAATGCTTTGAAGTGTCCTTCTTTCATCTCAAACTTTACCATCATATCTTCCATATATACTTCCACCTCATTATGAATCAAGTCCTGAAATAACACTGTCACCATTCATTGATATGTTGCTCTTGTAATTTTTAATTTGAATGACATTACCTTATAGTAGTATGTTCCCCACTCCTTGATGAAAGTCATTTTCACCTTCTCTGCGATAGCCATGAGTATTTGATTGTAGCATTAAAAAAAATGCATCCATAAATGAGTACATAACACATGTTGCAGCATTCTCTACTAGCACATCAATATATAGCAATTAAAAGTCATCTTTCAAACAAGTCTTATTCAAATCCCTATAATCCACACACATCTTTACTCTCTCATCCTTCTTTGATACCAAAACTATATTAGCTAGCTATTCAAGATAATTCACTATCTCAAGAAATTTGGCATTTAATTGCTTTTCCATTTCTTCCTTAACCCACTAGGCCCACTCGAGTGTCATCCTTTGATGTTTCTATTTTATCAACCTTATATGTGGGTAGGTTGGGATCCAATGTTTAGTAATTTGCATATGAACCCTTAGCATATCCTCATATGTTTAAGTAAAGACCCTCAAATACTTCTTAAGTAGCTATTCGAATTTCATATGCTCTTTCAGTGTGACATCATTAGCAATGAGCAAGATTTTCAGATTTTTTTATATGCCAATATTAAATGCAATGGTATGCACATAATTAATGTTAAATATGCTTATGAAATGATGCATGCTAGGCACACTACCATTAGGAAACATATCACACAAGTAAGCGAAATCATCATTCATTGCCTTAAACTTAAAGAATAATACATCATCATCTTCAAAAATACTAGAAACAAGAACATCAACAATATTAGGAAAAATAACTTCTTTAAGCAAGTTGGCAAGAGCTTTTTTGGTTAGAGCCTTCCCCCCTTTCGACCTTTCCCTTTTTATCAATTGCAACATTGAGATCGTCACCCTGTTTAAAATCCTTTTATTTCTCTTCTTTTATACTAGCCATGACTTTCACTACCTCTTCACATCTAGCCATTTCTTAGCTCAATCTTCATAAAGCTCTCCCAAAAGGCCAACCTTTCTAACTTAACTTGATCCTGCACCTCCTTATCATCACCCATGTCTATAATGGAATTCATAACCATATCCTCAATGTCTGATGGAGTTAATCTTGTATATGTACCTTTGGTGAACTTACACAACCTAGTGTATCTTCATTCTTGATCCATAAAAGGGGTGTCTTGATTAACAATCCCAAATTCTCTTTTATGAAATCAACACTATAACCTAGAAGCATTATTCCAATAAGTATTTCTCTTCCTCTTCCTCTAAGAGATTTTTCTTATCATTCCAAGGCCATGCAATTGAAGGTCGTACAAAACTATAAACTGACCTAACTCTTTATTATCCTCTGCTCTTATAATTTGTTTGCCTTTCTTCTTTTTCTTCTTCTTCTCATCCCCCTCTATTGACGAACCTTGATAATTTTGATAGCCCAATTCACTACCTTGATAATTTTGATAGCCCAATTCACTAACACCCATTTGGGAAAAGGCCTTTTTAGGTTCATTTATGCCATCACCTGATGACTTCTCATTCTTGATAGCCTCTTATTCATCCTTTCTAATGACTTCCCTTTCCTTTATAAAGAAATTAGACAATGACCCATGAAGGTCCCCTACTTCCAGTTATGACTCTTTATTGCATTATCCTAGTCCTTTCATAATAGTCTGAGTTGGAATCTCTAAAAACTTTGATATACCAGTAGAATTCTTCCCTAACCCTTGACCTAATCGAAAGTTCATGTTCTTCATAATTACCATCACTTTGGGATCAACCCACTTGTCATTGACTCCTGCAACCTTAAGCAGTCTAAGGTACAAAACAATCACGCTTAGTGCTAACACAATCTCCCCAAACTTTGCATAAATGGTTACAACTCACCTTTATAAGTTATAGGAATATCCAAAACTATAAACTTCACCATTGTCTCTATAATGCCTATTTTTATTAAGGTCTTGAACATACCTAAAGCTGGCCTCCTACTATCATCATAGGCCTTAATGACCCTGTTAGAAGTTTCCAAATCTTTCTCAAACATCCAAACTTATGCAGCAACCTCGATGGGCAAATATTGATTCCAAACCCATCATCCACCATCACACATGGAGTCCTCCTTCCTTTTACCTATGCTTGAATGACTAAAATTAAATTATCATCCCTTCCCTGTAGTGGTAAGTCCCACATGAAAAGGTGATTTTTTGGTTATAAGTGATCAATGTAATAACATCTTTCAGTGTGGCTTCACTAGAAACGATCATGTTAGATAAAGCTTCAACCATGGCCTTATTATGCTCCTGAGAAGTAATAAGAAATTTCCATACACTGATTTGGGCATGCATCATCTTCAATTGTTTCACAAAGGGATTGTCATCCTCCTTTTCTTTCATAACAACTTTGTCCACCTTCTTTTCAGCCCTTGGTTCCTTGGGGGCTTTTCTGTCAGGTAGTACGTCCTGCTATGAGTCACGTGGCTTACCTATTTCATTTCCATTTATCCATCACTTTCTTTCCATAGTAAAATCACTTTCTTCTTTTATTTCCTAATTTAAGCTTTCCTAAGGATTAATATTATAGATGACTATAACTTCCTTCCCAATCTTTTTAATAGTAGTAATGACAACTTCCTCAAGAATTCTAAAATCTATCATAAATATCCTTTAGTTTGGAGGAGGAATATTATGATAGTTTGGAAGAGGGTCCTTCGGATGCTAAGTCGTCTAGGATTTGGTGGAATATTAGTCTTATTATCGATGAGGTCTAAAAGCTCATATCTTAACCTGTAAAAATCATCAGCACTATGCCAAGCTCTTTAATGAAAAGCATAATATGCATTGGCATCATATCCCCTAGATAGTGGGTTAGGAGGTGACTTTAGTGCCAGAGGCTTTAATTCCCCCTTTTTCTACAATCTCTTGAATGCCTTGGATAAAGACATTGCTAAATCAATAAACTGTCCTAACTGTATTCACATCAGCCATTTTGCGCCCTTTAACTTGAGGTTGTGATGGGGTACTTCTTCTACCCCTATATTGCTTCCTTAACTCATACTTGAATTCCTCAGCTTACAAGCCAGTCTCTCTAAGGACTTCATAATTACTTACCAATATGCCTTTGATTTTGGTATCAATACTAAGTAACACTTCCCTAATAATCATCCAAACCTGTTCTCTCTCAGTAGGTCTAATGGTGCCCTTAAAGGTTGTCTTCTTCTACCTTTTGATGTAGTCATTGAAGCTTTCACTAGTTTTTTACTTTAAAGACTCCAAATCTTGCAGAGTAACCTCTTAGTCTAAATTGTAGGCATAGTGCTTCTTGAAAGCTTCTGTCAACTCTTTTTAATTCTCCCTAACAGTCTTTGGCTTATTAAAATACCAAGTCTTAGCAGACCCTTCTAATGATAACTCAAAAACCTTTAACATAGTGTTTGTCAAAACCCTAGAGGCCTTCATAACTAGGACATATGAATAGACATGGTTCTTTGCATTATGAGTTCTTGTGAACTTCGAGAGATTGGCAAATCAGTTAGAAGCTTCACAAGTTTCCCAGTAAGTAATTCTTCAATGTTAGTTCCCCTCTCAAAACCTTTATCACCTAAAGACTTATATATTTTTTCTCTAATTGTTTGGCAAAGTCATCAAATTGTTTACTCTCCTTCTCACCCTTATTGGGCTTTAACCAAAACAATAGTAGTGCTTCCTCTTTCTTTGGTGAGTTTGCTCTCATGATACTCTTTCATCTCGAATAGATCATCATCAATCACCGCAAGTTGTGGCATCTTCATCGGTCTTTCCCTTAGTTAGTTCTATTAATAGAGGTTTCCCTTTTTTTCAAAATCTTATTGATGCACTTGTTTACCTCCTTGGTAATTCTTTCTTCCATCTTATGGCTAAATTAGCCATCATCTTATCCAAAATCTCAATTGGTATGGCTGATTCCATGATTGGATCAATTATCTAGATTGAACTAAGTGTCTCACTTTCCTAGCAAGTCGATTGCCTCTTCTCTTCCACGAGGGTTTAGATAGAGCTATGATGGCTATAAGACAAGGGTTATTAGCATGATGCATGCACAAGTAAATGGTGCATAAATGTGTGTTATGCATCGTATGCACAAACCATTTGAAAAAGATCCTTCTAACCTTTTTCTTCCTACATACGAGGTTTAGAAGCTCTTTCTTAGGTAGGGTTTCATTATTCCACCAAGGAAGGATAAAGAATTTGCGTTGCCACCTCAAACCAAGGAAAGGTTAAGAACTTAAAAGAAAAGAACTCTTTACATTACTTGAAGGAAGAAAATGTTTAAGGAAGCAAAAGATCCCTTTAACAATGAGATGGAAATTTCTTTCACAAAATGAGGTAATGGATACACAAATATTTGCACAAGGGGATATTTACATGAGGAAGTGGGAAAACATTATATTTACATCAAGGGATGCCTAATCATGTTCCTTGAAGAACCTTAACCCATCATTTAGAGGAAAAATGCAAACAAAAGGGTGTCCTATTCCAAGGTATTATTGGATCTTACAGGCGCCTATTAGTTGCAATGGCTTATTGAAGCTGATGGCACCTACATGCTTGGGAGGCAGTTGTCGTAATGCTTTATTCAATATACCTAAAGGTACTAGGATCATGATTGATGAACCCTCCTTACCATCTCTTAAGCTTGAATGGAGCTTAAGTCTCTAGTTTTGAGAACCCATCAATTTGTGACCTAGCATATGTGATAAAGTATAGAGGCTATAAGAACGCAAATAGACATTATTAAGAACAAGTTTAAAATGCTAAAATGAATAAGAGATTAAACGTAAAGTCAATTTTGCATCCCTAATAAAGTCGCCATTATGAGCATTGATGATTGTTGGGGAGGTCGCTCTTGAATGAGTGGAATCTTACTTGTAACTCCATCCTTTTATAGACCAATAAGGGTTCGAAACAATAAAAGGGTCTTTACATTAGCAATGATCCCATTAAGTGGCATACATTCCGATCAATAGGGGATCCTTTAGGTTTTGCACAAGTTCAAAGTCTTAATTATGAGTTATGGTCATAGAGAGACTAAAATGGGACAATACTTTAGTATGATCCCTAGGAATTTTTAAGTCACCACCCAACTTTGGTCTAGAATCTGAAGAAGGCAAAATCTAAACCTAAACTAAGTCAATTACAATGCTTATTTCATGTTCACCCCATTGGAGATCGAGGTTTGAAAATTAGTACAGCTTGGGGAAAAGGTTAGGCACCCCCCAAACCACTCGAGTATTGAGAGTCAGCCTTTGGGCATCTTTGGTTCACTTTTAACATCTTACTAAGTTATTAATTAGTCTAATTTAATAACCTTAAGCATGCCTCTAGTGCAATCAAATCAAGTAAACAACTCAAAGAGGATAGGGATCATGCATCATGGCACAGTGAGTGACATGCATATCAATATTCTCATTCACACATAGTCATCTCAAAGGGGATGGGGGGATGTGACATGGCATAGGGAGTGATATACAATTTATCCACACACATCAAATGATCATCCATAATCTTATAAGATAATTATCAAGACCAAGTTTTAGGCCAAGCAAAACACCTATACGACAAAAATACACAAGTTAGTAAATAAAAGAAGTAAAAGATGAGTAAATTGAATGAAAAGGATTACAAATAAGTATAATTCACATTGCCATATCTCCTAATGGTATTAAGGCATGTTTCTAAGTCCATCATGAGCACACCCTACCATCACATGAGAAACAATATGGCATCCAAACACATACACATTCATCATACAAGGTAAGGAATCATAAACATCTGACATAAAACACTTAGAAGATTTGAGTGGCCTGAGGTAAGATCATTACAAAATGGGTCATAGGATTAATGACTCCTCTCCTTTTATAGATAACAAAGAGCATGACATCTATGTGCACTACAAACCATTACAAGGATTAGAATGCCCATCCATAAGGATTGAGACTATATGCAAAAACCATATGACAAATAACATAAGTAAAAAGAAAACCAATTTAATATGGCTCTCAAAGTCCCAGGAGTAAGAAATCCCTCACTTAGTCACTACCAAACTAGATTAAAATAAAACTTTAAGCATTATCCAATCAACAAATTAAATAACTTAAAACTTGAGCACAAAATAGGCCATGAGAATCATTTAAAACTTATTCAAAATTCCATTTTTGAAATGAATAGGGATCCTAAGCCATTAGTTTTCATTCTACTTTCCCAATGGAACCATAAAAAGTTACTTTGACAAAGAGAAATTTAAGTGAGAAAATAGAGGTTTTTTTGCAAATTGTCCTTAAGAAATTGGTCTACATAACATATTAGGAGGATTGTACAGCCCAAAACATGGTTTACACAGCCTACATCAAGGTTATACAACTCCCAATTTCTAAGTTTTCAAAACAAAGGAAAAGAGAAAAAAAAAAAAAGAAAGAGAAAGAAAGGGGGAATGGGGGATTCTTTAGATGCCATTGTATGTTCCTTGCCCTCAGAGGCTTATTGGATGATTTATATCCTCTAAAATGCTTAAGAAATGCATAAGAGTATAAATATTAGGTCTTGTTCTACCTTGGGAATGGGTAGAATGGACTAGGTTTTTAGTGTTTTTGTTCTAAAGGTTGAATATAAAGAAATTTTGGTATAATAACACTAGGATTTCTAAGCCTATCCTTCTTATTCAGATGGGGAGGCATTCATAGATGATAGATGATTGCACTAGAGCCAAAAATGGTTTTGGTTGTGCGATATTCATATCCAATTTTTGAAAAAGAGATAGACCTCTTGGAATTAAGGTTTGCACATGGGATGTACAAATAAGGTTGGGTTGTACAACTTTAAGATTTAAAAGGGGATCAATTCCAAAAGGTTCCCTTGCTAAGATTTAAGGCAGGATTGTATAACTTAATGGTGACTTGTACAGCCTTGGTTACTGAGTTGTACATCCATGCCTTGTGGGTTGGACAACCCATTAATCTAAGTTAGCAGTTAAGGCTTCACTTCAGCTTGGGCTTGGTGATAGGGTTTGATTTTAGGCTTTTTTTTAAGGTGTCTTAAGGCCTTGTTTCTCCTTCTTTTGCAATTTTCCCTTATATTTTCGGGAATATTTCAATAATTTTTGTTATTGGGCTTTACAGCCTAAGTTCTAAAATCTAATTCTTACAGCCTACCCAGTAAAAAAGGATTCTTCCCATTCAAGTAGTTGATGAAGAGAATATCCAAAGAGGTGAAAGAGCTTATTATAAAACATATTAAAAGACTCTTGACTGTTGGGTTCATTAGTATGACCATATATATAGAATAGTTATGCAACATCATCCTAGTCATCAAAAAGAATGGGAATCTAAGGATTTGTGTGGATTTCAAAAACTTGAATCTAGCAACTCCCAAGGATGGGTTTCCCATGCCAATTGCAGATATGATGGTGGACGTTGTTGCATGTAAATTGTTATAAGTGCATAATTCGCTTCAAATAATGTAATGAAGAGTAGAGATCAATCCCAAAAGGATTGAAATTCACAAGTACCAAAGAACTAAAATTTTCTATTATCTAGCAACCAAATAATGAAAGAATATTTAATCAAAAATCTAAAAAGTGTTAAAATAATTTGGAAATTGAATTTAAATGAAAGAAATGCTTATACAAAAGATCTCTAGGGAATTTGTGTTACACCTTAACATTTTTCACAATTACACAAAGAATTCATTTTTCAAGTGAATGGATTTTTCCTTAAAGATAGATTTCCTAAATTACCCAATAATCTCTCTCAATAAAAATTGATTCTATTAATACTGAGATTATGCTTACTCTCATGGTTACATAACTCACTAATAATGCATTAAGTTGTATAAATATCCTTCAACCACTCTAGAGAACCTCTCTAGAGATAAATCCAACTCTCGTGTTATTAATTCTCTAGTTTAATGGGTTGTGACTAACCCTAGACTTCCACTTTCACTGCCTGATTTAGGATTTCAAACCTTAAGTATAAGCGTCAACATATTAAATTAAGAAATACAATACCATTGAAACAAAAATCTCTTTATACAATCATGAAAAATTTTAGGCTTTTGCACTAATCCTTAGAATAATAAAGTTAGTTCATTCAAGAAGAAAAAGAAGAAACAAAATTGAAGAAATCCATTGAAATTAGAGGAAGAAAAATTTGAAAGAATAATCTTGCCCTAAAATAATGAATCTTAAGAAAAACTCTCTAAAATCTCCCAAATTCTTGCACAAACTTAGAGTATATGATAAATTTGAATTCTTCTCTCCAAATTTGCCTCTCTGTTGGAATGAGTGGCAAATAAGACAACCCAAGAGGGGGGTGAATTGTATTGTAAATAAAAACCACAAACATACAAACTAAGCAGTAATAATCATAAACAAAAATGAACACATATATTTTATAATGGTTCGACAACATGCCTGCTTCAATCTCTAAGTTTTAACTTAGGCCTTTCTATTCCTTTTTCTAGGCTCAAGAACAAAACATTTCCTTTTTCAGGTTAAAGAAGAACCTTTCCTTTTACAGGGTTAAGGACAACCTTTCCCTTGGTATTTTTCTAGGCACAATACCAACCTTTACAACCATTAGCAAGGATAGATCCAAGCAATGTTAATGCATTTGAAATTAGACAACAAATACACTATTAGTGTTCAAGAAAACCTACTCTAAAAAGAGCAATAAAGTAATCTCATTATACCCAAAAATACAAGCATCACCCAAAAAGGTTTGCCCAAAAACTTGCTAAAAGTTCTCTAAATGTTTACAAATATTCTTCAAACTTTCTAACCTTTTATCTAGTCTTCAAAAATGCTCCTTATATAGCCAAACTCTAAAACTAGTTGTTGGAACAGTTGATGTTATGTTTAACAACTTGTCTACAAGACTAGTTATGAAAGGAGACAATACCCATTGTTTTTCATCAACCCCCATTGAACTTATAATGGTTACTTCCAAAGTCAGTTTTCCATCATTCAATGCCTACTGGTTTTGACTACAATGCATGTTAGAGCAAGAACAATGAATATTATTCATTTCCAAAAAGCTTGAACTTTATGTTATATTTTTCAAACTTTCCATAGTTACTTTCCATTCCCTTTAAGTAATTCGCAATGCCTATTGGAAACTCCTTCAATACTTGTTGAAAAGGTCAAATGCCCATTTCACGTTATAGAAGCTTTAGCTCAAGGTTGGACACTTTTCCAATGCCTGTTACTAGGCTAGATCAATGCTTGTGGCGAGGTCTAGCATAGCTTAACCTAGAGCACTTCTCTAATGCCTATTGCAAAGGGACAATACCCATTGCAATGTCCATAAGACTTTGGCTATTTGTAGCATCCAATCAATGTCCATTATTCATCCTGTAATGTCAGTTGAATGGTCCAATGCCCATTACAATGGGACAACGCAGTCCAGAAGACTTTGGGCATCTACAACATATCTTTAATGCCTGTTGTGTGATTCCTAATGCCCATTAGAGTGTTCAATGCATGTTCTCCAAACTACAACACTTGTACAAATACACTAAAAATACCAACATTAGAGCTTCTCAAGGTTTTGTTATAGTTTGTTATCATTCAAAATACATGATTCAAAAGGAATGAGTCTAATGTTGTGGGGTCATATATTCTCCAAACATTATCCCTTTGGCATTCATAACACTCTCATCCCCTATAATGAATGAATGAATTAGGTCTTTTTTATTCCTTAAACAAAATGCTCTTTTGTGTTTTACGTTCTGTCCTAACTGATATACATCACTTGATGTATGAGCCATGCAATGTCCCATTCATTTAACTGTTACCACAATTTTGCACTACTAACTAGTCAACTTTGTAGCCTTGCATGGTCCAACACATAGGCCATGCAATAGCCCAAACAACCTTGGTGAAAACTATGGTTAAGCTTATTTTTTAAGAATTTTCTATGAAAGCACAAAAGAGACATAAATGACTTATTTCAAAATAAAAATACTTAGAAAATAGAAAAAAATCCTAATTCCTAATCTAAAAATTTATACTAAAAGAATTCCTATCAAACTCCTTCAAACTTAGAATTGTGTTTGCCCTCAAGCAAAGAAATGAATTAAATACGAGAATTTCTTAACTCAACAATTGTAAACCATTGGATTTAGGAAAAATGCCGCAACATCCAAACAATCTAAACTTATAAGAAAATTTAAAACATTTAATTCCACTTTTCAAAACATTGCAAACAATTTGAAGTATAAATCAACTAAGAAATTTATAAAAACCATAATGCACCATTCTTTTTACTGATACAATTTAAAATCAAACATCATACAAGTTAGTGTTGCAAAAGCTCTTCATAACATAATGTTATACTAAATTCCATAAGCAATTACACAATCAATTTTGGCTAATGTAATTGCACATTTAAGCAGAGATCAAAAGGTCTTTATTGGCTTGTAACGTGGCTAGGGATTAGTAGCTTAACAAAGAAAGGATAAAAGGTACAAGCAAGAGAATTTCAAGAATCAAATTACAAGTAAGATAATTTTAAGAATCAAATTTACTAAGAAATACCAAAAATTCCCATATGTTCTAAAGCTTTACCACTCAACCAACCTCTTCTACTAAACTCTCTATAATAATTACACCATTTATTATAATTCTACATAAACTCATTAGAATGCCCTTATACAACTGTGAGCCCAAAAATGATGCCAACTTTAACTCAACAGAACTTCATGATTTCTCAACTTTTCATTTTCTTTTTTTTTGAAGAAACAAAAGAAACAAAGATAGTCATATAATCTATAGCTATATAATTACAACTATCATATTTTCTTTTTACCAAATTCCTCCATATCTCAAATATTTGCAACTTATGCATAACCAAACATAGAAGAATACATTCCACTTTCTCATCTCACATCATGGAAATTCTAGTATTACTTGAGACAAATTTGATTTTATAAACTCTCTTGAAGGGTAGGCCATAATATGGGTTATCTAGTAAAAGGGATGAGGCTGCCAATAATAAATCTTATATGCACTCTTAAAGTGTATTTCATGGCTCAAAAAGGGTGCAAAAAGGATATAATGACAGTATGGATGGGGTTACATAGGCTAAATAATGAATGCCTAAATCATTTCCTTATTAATTGTTATTTTGCCTTGAAAGATTATGTCTTGTTCTAGAATTAGTGAAAAAATCTTTAACAAACTAACATGTATATGATTTGAAATTAAACAAGCAACCATTTTCTAGGAATAATGATTCAAGCAACTTCTTAATAGAAAAAATATATATATATATTGCAATTGCTCATCATTTGTCAAGTATCCTTAAATATCTAAATTTTCAAATAAGAAAATCATGCCTAAATTATCATGGCATTTTAATAAATCCAATTTTTCATAATTATTTCATTAATTGATACTCAAATTAAATTATTCCTTTATTCTTTGAACAAATAATTCTCCAAGCATGTTGGATTACCATTAATAAAAAGAATAATTCAATTTAATCAAAGTATAATAACAAATAACTAACTAACTATAAACAAAATCCTAATAATCCTAAATGAATCAAATTGAAATTAAAAATTTCAAATCTATTACCCTCCTTTAAACTTAAAGACAAATTTGTCCACAATGTTTGGTTTAAAGCAAAAAATTGAAAATAAGAAAACAAAAGTCTCACTCACTATTGCCTGTCTGATTTGAATCATAGAGGTGATGGATTTTCTTGGATCATTAAATGCTTGCATTTATTATTGCAATTGATTGCTTGGTGCAAATTTTTCTTACATTGGATTTTGTCCTTCATAACCAACCAACTGATATGGGCAAAATTATGGGATATGAACAAAATTTAAAGTAGAAAAGAACCTATATTTGAGAGTTCGGTAAAGTGGTGCATGTGATGTTGCATAGGCCATGCAACAACCCATGCACCTGGAAATTGAAATTACAGCGACATAACTATTGCCACAATCTATAAATCCTGAAATTAATTCTGGTAGCACATTTCATGCACTCATTCAAGCTTAATGACAACAACAAAATGTTTTTCATTTATTAACAAATATATTCCAATAGTTATGCATTCATTTTTGTTAGACTAAGTTGGTCAAACTTAAGTCAAAACTCTCTTTTGATCTTGACAATATAGATTGATATGTTCTAACATCAATTTTAAATATTCATTTTATAGTTTTTAAGATAGGTTTGCATTAAAAATTGGATGGGAGTCTCTAATTTGTGATCGCCATCTTGCAAAAGGAATGGATGGATTTGGGTCAGACGAATTTACGGAGCAAATGACAGCCACAACCTTACCAAGAAAGCTATGAAGTTCAAACAGTCGGATTCACGATGACCCATAATCACAATCGCGACTTTTGGAGTTGCCTAGAAGGAACCAAGTCCATAACCAGAGTTTGCCAACTATTCAAGGCAGTCGTTAGTATATCAAAATTCACGAGGGTGAAATAGTCTTCGAGACTTCAACTTGATGAAGGAACTTCTCCTTCTCAAATAGATAAATTTGCAATGCTAATCGCGTCTAAGAGAAAAATAAATTCAAGTCATGACTTTTGTTTGGTTCGAAGAACACAACAACTATTTTTCTTGGAAGACCAATGATAGCATGTTATGTGGACTAGCCATTAGATACAAATAGGATTTTCTATCATGATTTTAGCAAAATTTAGTGTAAGAAGAGAAATCACGATCATGAAAGACCAGTCACGACCGTGAAATGTGTCTGACAGGCATTTAATGCAAAATCTGCCTAGCATGCCTTAGAGATTTAAACATAGTTTCTTTATAACATCTCTTTAGTGGTTATGGCCTATAAATACTCCACCAAATAGACATGAATGGAAGAGAATAACATTGAATATAGCCAAGCTTTGCAATTTTGTTTTTTAACCTTTAATTTTTGTATGTAAGTTGGTATTACTGAGTGTGAGCATTAAACACCATTGTTTTTGGGTTTCAGAGTTAGCCTAGTTATAAAAATCTTGTAATAGGTTAAATGTAAGCCTTTGGGAAAACACTTGAGAAGTTTTTGTATGAGCCTTAAAACACAAATTATAAGATTATGTGGGACCCATAAAACACAAAGTGTAAAAGTTTGGTGTGAGCTTGGAAACACCATTTAGTGTTAGTAGAATACTTAATTATGAAGAATTGGGTAGTGGATGTAGGGTTTGTTAACACCTGAACCACCATAAAATTTGTCATCTCTATCTCTTCTCCTTACTTTTTCTATTTTCATCTTCCATTACCATCCTTCAATTTTTAAATTTCTAGCCAATTCAGTCCACCTTCTTTGCACTCAAAAGCCAACAAGTGATACCAAAGCTTGGTCTCATTGAAACCCCTAATTGTGTAAGTGAAGATAAATGGCACAAGAAGGATTCCACACCTATCTCAAGCCATACTTCGATGGATCCGACTCTACACATTAGAAGTATAGAATGGGGAATATATTTGGATAATGATGTGGTGGATCTTTGGGATATAGTTGCAAAAGAATGGAAGCCTCATACCAAGGTGGTTTATGGAAGTGAAGAGTTAATCCATAAAGAGGAATGGGTGGAAGCTCATAGAAGATCAAATGCAAGGAACAAAAGAGCAATGACAATTCTTCTTAGCTCCTTGTCAAGGGAAGAGAAAGGAAGAGCACAATACTGCCTGACTACTCATGGAATTTGGAAAGCTTTGGAGAACTATCATGAAGGCACAACCTTAGTGAAGTCCAACAGATTAGAGATGTATGTGACAAAATGTGAGCTATTCATGATGAAAGGCAATGAACACATCACCGATATGACAAGTAAACTCCTATCCATTATCACAAATATGAAGAAATTCAAAATAGTACTTACAATCATAAGTAAACACTAAAATACTCAAATCTTTACCTCTTAAAAAGTTTGGTGCAAGGGTGTGTAGTATTCAAGAGTCAAATCTAGAAATAAGATAGGTGCCAATAGATGTCCTCATAGGCAAGCTTATTATTCATAAGTTGGCCTTAAAAAAAGATAAGGAAATGAAGAAAATGAAAAAGGAAGGGGACAAGAAGGACAAATTAAAAAAGAATACCTTGGCCTTTAAATCCTCAGTAAAAGACAAAGAGGTAGAAGCTATCTCAAGTGATGAGGATGTAACATCCCTATCCACATTCTTTAGCATTACCACATGAACATATTCATTGCATAAATGATTTGAAATACCACATGAACATATGCATTGGATAAATGATCATTTAGATACATGAATTGGATAAGCACGATGATGAAACATGCACCATTACATTTGGGACACTTGAACATATATGTAATGTTTGTATAGCTACATGAAAAATTGTTTTATGTTGTGTGCATGTTATGGCATCATAAATACTGGTGTTATAAATCTTATTTTAAAGTATAAGGAGCATCTAGGAATTAAGAGATGGATGGAGGTGCTTAAGGAGTGAACAAGAGGGACTAAAAGAGGAAAATGAACTTTCAACCAATAGGAATGCAACACTATGATTTTGTCTTGTTGCAATAGGTTTGCAAGTGTAATTTTTTACCATTTAGGATCATAATATAGAACTTATTCATGAGGTATAATAGAAGAAAGAGAGAGGTAAGGAAGAAAGAAAGGAAAGAAGAAGAAGATGAAGAAGAAGAAGAAGAATGAGAGGGAGAAGAGTAAGCTACCTAAGGAGGAAGCCTAAGGTTTTTTGGTTCTGGTATAATAGGTAACTTAATTTATATTCTTATCAAACAAAATTAACCTCTCATGACATGTTAATCATGCATGGTTAATGAGAATTATGGAGTATTTAAGGTAGAACTTTTGGATGGAAATTGAAATTCAAAAGAATAAGAGCTGATTGTGTTGATTTTATTGTTAGAGCAGAATTTTGCATCCACGATTTCATAACCCTAGAAGGGGAATTAGAGAAAGTGAAAAATATAAAATTTGTAGCTTTATCCCTCATATAAATGCATATGAAACAGTTTTGCTTTATTTTGCGTGTGAGAGGAGTTATGGCTCCTTTATTAGGGCTGGTTCACAACCAACCGAAATCACCTTAGTCTTTCTGTTTTCTTATATTTTGATGGCCTTATGTTCTGATTTTGACAAAGTGTAAAACATGAAATTTGTAGGATTATAATCCCTATAAACACCTATAAATAATTTTTGATTTATTTGTTGTGTGGAATGTGATATGGGTCATTGATTATGACTGACCTTGTACCCTGATGAAACCTCACATGTTTTTTAATTCTATTTTGCAAGAATTTGATAGCAATAGATTAAGAATTTGGCGATGTGTTAAATTTAAAATTTGTATATTTATATATTATCTACATGACTGTAAAATATTGTTTCCAAATTTTTTATGGCTATTGAGATATTTCCCCTTAATTATGACTGATTATCACTGCGTTGGAAATCTGCTCACCCTGAGATTGGTCATTTGTTTTGGTGATTTTATAGACTGAATTAGACAATAAGTAAAACATGAAAAATGTTCCTTTATGTGTTTTGTAACTTTTGGTAAATTAGTTTTGCAATTTTATTTGTACAATTTGAGATACAACTAGGAATGTAAGACCTACTCAGACTAAGATGACATTGAAATAGAGCAAAATTCAAAAATTCAACCCATTTTTTGTGTATCTTATATTAGCCTGAAATCTGAATATGTTGTATCATTATGTGTCTATTTATTTGAAAAAAGGAATGAAGTCATTTGGATAATTATACCTAGAGTTATTGTTGTGAGAGTGTAGCAAGCTCAGGCTGCCACATAAGGAAAATATGCATAAACACTGGGTCCACTTGCATGGATCATGCCATAATTGCATACTAAGCATTCATAATCATTTTGACATACTTATAACCATGTATGTATCAAAGGTTAGGATCTCAAAACTTTGAGGAAGCCCTAGAGAGAGAACCAAACCTACCATAAAGGTTGGTCACATCAAAAGGTGAGTAAAAACTATAATTAGATTCAATGTGTGTGTGATAATTTTATGATATGATTATGTTCTATTACATGTATATATGATTGAATTGTTACATTTTACATGTGAATATAAGTCAAGTGAGAATCATATTCTCTTAATGATTACTTGGTATACCATTTGTGAATAATCACTTGCACATGGAACTAAAAGGGTGTTGTGACCGGCTTGTCAAACACTTGCAAATCATGTGGAAGATGGACCAATAGGTCCAATTGGCACATGTTATTGATCAAATGAATCACTTATTATATGTTGGCTAGAAAAATCAAATGTCACTTGAATCACATGAATTCTTAAGAGTAGTGTTTACCTTGCATGGTCACAACAAAAATTAATCTATTGCACTTGCACTTGCATAGTCAAATATTATGCTTGTAATGTATCATGATGGTATTTGATTGTTGGATGTGATATAAGAATCTAATTATTATTTTTATTCATTGAGTCGTGACTCACAAAATCACAATTATATTTTTTAGATATAGAAAAATAGGGATTGGACACTTTTGTGCTTCAAGTTTTGCATCGAGACATATGGACCATAGGTTGTTGGCTGAATTCCAACTCTCTCTCCTTGTATCATGTACATACATTTAGATAGGAACTAATTATGGTCACTAGTCTTGAACATTTGTTAACATATATGTACATTAAATACATGTTGCATTATGTGTGTATGATTAATAAACCTTTATGTGTATGTATTTTCAGACATAAATGTTATGAGTTTTGTAAATGAAAATGGTCATTACATTTTTGGTATCAGAGCAAGGATAGGTTCCATAGGGACATACATATGAACATGACATGACTTTTGCACTATTATACATTATCATATGACATAATCTCATATGCTTATAGGGCATTAGAAGAGGGTAGTCATGGTAGTATCCATGGCTCACTAAGGAGAGAGGAGTCAGCTGATTTTCATTCCATAGAAGCATCATACCAACTATTAAGCGATCAACCTACTGACAGAATTAGATCTCCTACACATTCTCATGCACAACACATATCTCATAGTCAACCACAACATAGAATTGGTGAACCAACAGTGCAGGGTGCAAAAATTTAAGGAAAGAGAAGGTATGATAAATTAAGAAAACAAGGTGCAGTTGACTTCAGTAGTACCACAGATCCATCATTGGCAAAGACATGGCTAAAAAGAACACAAAGAGTTTTGAATTTGATGAAATGCACACCAAAAGAAAAGTTTGATTATGCAATATTGCTATTATAAGAGGATACATATGATTAATAGGAAACCATTATAGGGAGTGATGCCCAGCCTCCAGTGCTTACATGGGATGATTTAAAGCATGACCAATACTTAAGGATTGTGTTACAAATTTTGAAAGAAAAATAGCTATTTGCTAAATTAAGTAAGTGCGAGTTCTTGCTTGATCATGTGATATTTTAAGGACATATAGTTTTTGAAAAGGGCATAGAGGTGTATCCAAAAAAAATTGAAGCAATAGTAAAATGGGAAACCAAAAGAATGTTGCAGAAGTCTAAAGTTTCATAGGACTAGCTGGGTATTATCATCGATTTCTTAAGGGGTTTTCACTTATAACTGCTTCTTTGACTAAGTTACTTCAGAAAAATGTACCATCTTGGTGTTATAAAGCATGTCAGGAGAGTTTTGATAAATTAAAAGATAGATTGACATCAGCTCCAGTGTTACCCATTCCTACTAGTAATGGAGGATTTGTAGTATATAGTGATGCCTCTCATCAAGGTTTGGGATGTGTTTTAATGTATCATGTAAGGTAATTGCATATGCATCTAGATAATTGAAACCTTATGAATTGTCTTATCTAGTACATGGCCTAGAACTTGTTGTCATTGTGTTTACTTTGAAAATATGGAGACACTACTTGTATGAAAAAACTTTTCAGATATTTACAGATCACAAGAGCTTGATGTATTTGATGAGTTAAGAAAGAATTAAACATGAGACAAAGGCGGTGGTTAGAACTACTAAAGGATTATGATTGTACCATTGAGTATCACCCAAGGAAGGCAAATGTGGTTGTTGATGCTTTGAGCAAGAAATCAAGAAGCGGTGTAACTCATTTACAGGTATTTTCATTGTCATATTTAGTTCAATTACGAGCTATGAATATGGAACTAAACATATAAAAGAATGGGGTATTGATTGCTACTTTTCAAGTGACAACAATGTTACATGATCAAATTAAAGAAGCATAGGGCAAGGATCCAAAGTTGTATAGAATGATTGAAATGGTAAAACATGGGAGACATGGAGATATTGATATTTGAAATGATGCCTTGATGTTGGGTTCTCATATTTGTGTGCCTAACATGCATAACTTACAAAGAGAAATCCTAGAAGAAGCACATAATGCTCCATAAGCCATGCATCCAGGAATGATGAAGATGTATAATACTCTGCAATCTCATTTTTTATGGCCTAAAATGAAGAAAGATGTAGCAACCTATGTTTCAATATGTTTGATTTGTCAACAGATCAAAATGGAACATCAAGCACCATTTAGAAAATTGAAACCATTAATGATTCTAGTATGGAAATGGGAAGGAATAACCATGGACTTTGTATATGGGTTATCAAGGACTTTGAAAAAGAATGATGTTATATGGGTGATCATTGATAGACTAACTAACTAAGTCAGCTCACTTTTTGTCTATTCGATGGGGTAGTCCACTTAAGCACTTAGCCAAGAAATATGTGGATGAAATTGTCAGATAACATGGCATTCCAGTGTCCATTGTATCAAATAGAGATCCACAATTTACATCTTAATTTTGGGTTAGTTTATAATAGGCTTTGGGTATCAAGTTGAGTTTTGGTACCACCTTTCATCCTCAGATAGATGGGCAATGAGAAAGGATAATTCAAACACTTGAAGACATGCTTCAAGCATGTGTGATAGAGTTCAAAGGTGCATGGGATGAATATATTGCCTTGATTGAATTTGTTTATAATAATCATTATCATAGCAGTATACAAATGGCACCATATGAAGCACTATATGGAAGAAAATGTCGAAGTCCTATCTACTGGGATGAAGAAGGGATGTGTGTTTTAGAAGGGCCAGAACTAGTGCAAGATACTATGGACAAGATGAAGGTAATCAAGAGCAAACTTAAAGCAATACGAGACAAGCAAAAGAGCTATACATACCAACATAAAAGAGAAATGGAATATGAGGTAGGAGACAAAGTGTTCCTTTAAGTTTCACCATGGAAAGGAATAATTTGATTTGGCAAGAAAGGGAAACTGAGTCCTCAATACATAGGACCCTATGAGATCGTAGAAAGAATCTGTCCATTGGCTTCTAGGCTAGCATTACCACTTGAGATGGCTCAGATTCATAATGTATTCCATGTGAGTATGCCAAGAAAGTATCGGTTTGATCCTACACATATACTTAGGGATCCAACAATAAAAATTGCAAATGATGTAAGTTACATTGAAGAATAAGTGGAAATCATTATTTATAAGACAAAACAGTTACGACATCGAGAAATCCCTTTAGTTAAGGTGTTATGGAGAAACCACTTATAAGAAGAGGCTATATGGGAAGCCGAAGAGAACCTGAAATGATAATATCCACATTTGTTTACAAGTATTGAATTTCGAGGATGAAATTCTTCATAAGAGGGGAAGAAATGTACCATCCTTATCCATATTCTTTGGCATTATCACATGAACATATTCATTGCATAAATGATTTAAAATACCATATGAACATATGCATTGGATAAATGATCATTTAGATACGTAAATTGGATAAGCACAATGATGACACATGCACCATTGCATTTGGGACACTTGAACATATATGTAATGTTTGTATAGTTGCATGGAAAATTGTTTTATGTTATGTGTATGTTATAACATCATAAATAATGGTGTTATAGAGCTTATTTCAAAGTATAAGGAGCATCTAGAAATTAGGAGATGGATGGAGGTGCGTAAGGAATGAAAAAGAGGGACTAAAAGAGGAAAGTGAACTTCTAACCAATAGGAATGTAACACTATGATTTTGTCTTGTTACAATAGGTTTACAAATGGAATTTTTGACCCTTTAGGATCAGAATATAGAGCTTAGACATGACGTACAATAGAAGAAGAAGAAGAAGAAGAGGGAGAAGAGTGAGCTCCCTAAGAAGGAAGCCTAAGGTTTTATGGTTCTGGGACAATAGGTAACTTAATTTATCTTCTTCTTAAATGAAATTAACCTCTCATTACATTTTAATCATGCATGGTTGGAGAGAATTATGGAGTATTTGAGGTAGAACTCTTGGATGGAAGTTAAAATTCAAAAGAACAAGAGCTAATTGTGTTGATTTTGTTGTTAGACCAGAATTTTTGTACCCACGATTTCATAACCCTAAAAGAGGAATTAGAGAAAGTTAAAAATATAAAAGTTGTAGTTTTATCCCTCATATAAATGCATATGAAACAGTTTTGTTTGATTTTGTGTGTGTGAGGAGTAATGGCTCCTTTACTAGGGCTGGTTCACAACCAACTGAAATCACCTCAGTCTTTTTATTTTCTTATATTTTGATTACCTTATGTTCTGATTTTGACAAAGTGTAAAACATGAAATTTGTATGGTTATATCCCCTCTAAACACTTGTAAATCAGTTTGGATTGATTTGTTGTGTGGAAAGTGATATGATTGATTGTGACTGACCCTGTACCCAGATGAAGCCTCACCTGCCTTTTAATTCTATTTTTAAAGAATTTGATAGCTATAGATTAGGAATTTGGTGATGTGTTAAACTTAAAAGTTGTATATTTATATATTATCTATATGACTGTAAAATATTGTTGCAAAATTTTGTATGTCTGTTGAGATATTGCCCCTTTATTATGACTGATTATCACCATGTTGGAAATCTGCTCGCCCTGAGATTGTTCATTGTTTTGGTGATTTTATAGACTGAATTAGACAATGAGTAAAACATAAAAAATGTTACTTTATGTGTTGTGTAACTTCTGGTAAATCAATCTTGTAATTTGATTTGTACAATTTGAGATATACCCAGGAATGTAAGACCTACTAAGACTGAGATGACATTGAAACATAGCAAAATTCAAAAATTCACCCCATTTTCTATGCATCTTATATTAGCCTAAAGTTTGAATATGTTGTATCATCATGTGCCCAGTTTATTTAAGAAAAAGAATGAAGTCATTTGGATAAGTATACCTAGAGTTATTTCTATGAGAGTGTAGCAAGCTCAGGCTGCCATACAAGGAAAATATGCATAAACACTAGGTCCACTTGCATGGATCATGCCATAATTGCATACCAAGCATTCATAATCATTTTGACATACTTATAACCATGTATGTATCAAATGTTAGGATCTCAAAACTTTAAGGAAGCCCTAGAGAGAGAACCACACCTATCATAAAGGTTGGTCACATCAAAAGGTGAGTAAAAACCATAATTAGATTCAATGTGTATGTGTGTGATAATTTTATGATATGATTATGTTCTATTACATGTATATATGATTGAATTGTTACATTTTACATATGAATACAAGTCAAGTGACAATCATATACTCTTAATTATTACTTGGTATACCATTTGTGAATGATCACTTCCACATGAAACTAAAAGGATGTTGTGATCGGCTTGTCAAACACTTGCAAATCACGTGGAAGATGGACCAATAGGTCCCATTGGCACATGTTATTAATCAAATGAATCACTTGTTATATGCTAGCCAATAAAATCAAATGTCACTTGAATCACATGAATTTCTAGGAGCAGCGTTTCCTTTGCATGGTCACAACAAAAATTAATCTATTGCACTTGCACTTGCACAGTCAAATGTTATACTTGTAATGTATCCTGATGATATTTTATTATTGGTTGTGATATAAGAATCTGTTATTATTTTATTCATTGAGTCACGACTCACCAAATTGCAATTATATTTTTAAGATATCGAAGAATAGGGATTAGACACTTTGGTGCTTAGAGTTTTGCATTGAGACACATGGACCACAGGTCATAGGCTGAATTCCAAATATCTCTTTCTCCTTGTGTCATATACATACATTTAGATAGGAACTAGTTATGGTCACTAGTCTTGAACATTTGCTAACAAATATGTACATTAAATACATGTTGGATTATGCGTGTATAATGACTAAACCTTTATGTGTATGTATTTTCAGACATGAATGTTATGAGTTTTGTAAATGAAAATGGTCATTACAGAGGATGATAGTGGAAAGGAAGAGGAGGAGCTAGTCATACTTTCTAAAAGAACCAAAGAGCTTATAAGAAGAAGAAAGGATAAAAGGAACTTTAAGAAGGCATCCACTAACCTCAAGGAAAAGAAGAATGAGGTGACATGCTATGATTGTGGCAACAAGGTTACATTAAGTATGATTGCCCCAAGCTGAAGAAGAATAAGAAAAGCGGACAAAGAAATAAGAAAAGCTTCAAAGCCACTTAGGATGACAGCTCTAGTGAAGAGGATGAAGATGAGGAAGTGGCAAATCTTTGTTTCATGGCATAAGAGGATTTTTCTAATAAGGTAAGTTCTTGACCCCACTCTAGTGATTTCTACGATGCATATGATGATGTAGATATTGAGCTCTTAGAAGCTCTTAGTTTGAGATGTGACAAGTACAAGTTATAAATGAAAACTTACAAAAGGAAATGCTCAAAATTGGAAAATGAGTTTAACTCATTAAATGAGCTTGTAAGGGAGTTGAGGACTTCAAATGAAGAACTAAAAAAGTTTATTGAGAGTCTTACTAAATCTTCTTCTTTTCTAAATTCCTTAAGAAAGGAAAATGATTCTTTAAAAGGATAGGTAATTCAAGTTAGAAATTCTATTTCTAAGTTTTACAAAGGGAAGAAAGCTTTAGATACATTAATTGTATCTTAAAGACCTCTCCTAGAAAGACATGGTCTAGGCTTTAATGGAGCCTCTTCATCTTCACCTCCTATCCTAACATATATTAGAGCTCAACACCTTAAACATCTAGTATTGAGGTAATTGGAAGGAAGAGTGCTCCTAGCACTAAGCCATTTATGTGCAAAGGCAATGGGAAGGCACCTCAAGGCTCAAAGCCTAAGCTTAAAAAAGCTAATCATGTATACATCTACACTAAGAAGCATGCTCACCCTAATACACATAAAACATTTTCTTATACTCCTAGTCATTCTTGCACATGCGCACACTCTCACTATCATGGTATGAGTAGGCCCCGAACTCATATTAAAATTATACATAGGAGAAGACTTATAAGTTTAAGCTCCAATGTCACTATTGTATGAAGTTTGGTCACATAAACATTTTCTGTTATGTTAGGAAGGCTCACCTCAAATTAGAGGGCCCTTCAAGACCTAACCCCCAAGGACCCAAGTATGCTTAGGTACCTAAATAAAGGTGATTTGTTTTATTATGTAGGATTGTATGACAGCCACCAATGAAGACAATGATTAGTAGGTGCTCAAAGCATATGATGGTCAATAATAAGTTATTCATAGTCATAAAAGAGAAGAAAGATGGCAATGTCACTTTTGGGAACAATGCCAAGAGTAAGGTAATTAGCATTAGAACAATTATTAAAAATGGTTGTTCAATTTTTAATAATGTTCTTTTATTTGATGGTTTATAATATAATTTGTTAAGTTTAAGTCAATTATGTGATAAAGGTAATAAAGTCACCTTTGATCCTAGAGAATGTTAGGTTACCATTTGGGTGGATAAGAAGGTAATCTTTAAGGGTTAAAGGAGGGACAATACTTACTTAAATGACTTAAACAATTTGGCTAACCAATCATTCAAGTGTCTTATGTCTCTTAGCAATAAAGCTTGGCTTTGGCATATAAGACTTAGTCCTGCTAGCATGGAGCTCTTACAAAGCCTATCTAAAACAGAGCTAGTGGAAGGCCTTCCCAAGCTAAAATTCTCCAAGGACATGATGTATAGACCTTACCAAATAAGGAAGCAACATCAAACTTCCTTCAAAGCAAAAAATATCGTAAGTACCTCTATACCTCTTCAACTTATCTATATGGACTTAATTAGACCTACTAGGAATGCTCGTCCAGGTGGGAAGCATTATGCATTTATCCTAGTTGATGATTACTCTAGGTTTATTTGGGCATCCTTTATAGCTCATAAGAATGATACTTTTGATGCTTTTAAAAGTTTTGCAAAAAGAGTTCAAAATGAAAAACGTTACTTCATCTCTCCTATAAGGAATGACCATGGAAAAGAATTTCAAAATGAGTCTTTTGAAACCTATTGCTTAGAAAATGGGATTTCTCATAATTTTTCTACTTCTAAAACACCACAACACAATGGTTTTGTAGAGAGGAAAAATAGAACTTTAGTAGAGATGGCTAGAATTATGCTCAATGAGTATTTTTTATCTAATTACTTTTAGGTTGAAGCCATCAATACTTTTTGTTATATTATTAATCATGTTTTCAAAAAGCTCATTCTTAACAAAACTTCTTATGAGCTTTGGACTAGTAGAAAACCTAAGATTTCATACCTTAGAGTGTAAATGTTACATTTTAACTACTAAGGAAAACCTTAGAAAATTTCTAAGACAAATGAAGGTATTTTTTTGGGTTACTCCACCTCCAGTAAAGCCTATAGGGATTTTAATAAAAGCATTATGGTTGTTGAAGAGTCAAAGAATATTGTGATTGATGAATCTAGTAAACTTGATCTTGGGAAGGGTTCTCTTATTGATAATCTTAAAGGTAACTATAAGAAATTGGAGCTAGAATCAACTCCAAAAGAAATGTTGATTAATCTTAAAGATAACAAGTCATCACAAGAAGTTAAGGAATCTTAACCACAACAAGTAGAAATTCTAGCTCAAGATCTTCCCAAGGATTATAAATTCTCCAAATATCACTCGAAGAATATAATCATTGGTGGGACATCAAAGGGAGCAAGTACTAGATCTCAACTTCATGCATTAGATAATAATCTTGCATTTGTTTCTCAATTTGAGCCTAAATCTATTGAAAAGGCTTTTGATGATGAGAGTTGGGTGATTGTTATGCTAGAAACTCAATCAATTTAAAAGGAATAAAGTATGAGAACCTGTTACTAGGCTTAAGGAACACCCTATTATGGGTTGCAAGTGGTTGTTTAGGAATAAGCTAGATAAGTAAGGTTTCATTAATAGGAAAAAAGCTAGATTGGTTACAAAGGGTTACAACCAAAAGAAAGGTACTGATTATGATGAAATTTATGCCCACATAGCAAGATTAGAGGCCATTAGGATTATCTTAGCATATAAATGTCACATGAACTTTAAACTTTTTCAAATGGATGTTACAAGTACATTTTTTGAATGGTCTCACTGAGGAGGAAGTTTATGTTGAACAACCTCTTAGTTTTAAGTCTCACATTTTTCTAAATCATGTTTTCAAATTAACTAAAACCTTATATAGTTTAAAACAAGCTCCAAGAGCTTCATATGTAAGGCTTAGTTCATTTCTTTTACAAAATGATTTTGCAAAAGGAAAGGTTGACATAACTTTATTTGTCAAAAGGCATAATAAAGCTACAATTATTGTACAAATATATGTTGATGACATTATATTTGGTGCTACTAATAAATATCTTTATGAAGATTTTGCTAAGTGTATGACTAGGGAATTTGAGAAGAGCATGATGAGAGAGTTCAAGTTCTTTCTTAGTCTACAAATCAAGCAAACTAAATAGGGTATCTTCATCAACTAAGCCAAATACATAAAGGATCTACTCAAAAGGTTTGGCAAGGATAGATACAAAGTAGCAAAGACACCAATGAGTGCTACCATCAAGCTAGACAAAGATTAATTGCCTAAGCCAATTGATAAAAAAGATATCGAGGTATGATTGGTTCTCTCCTCTTTCTCACTACTTTTATTCCTGACATCATATTTAGTGTATGCATGTATGCTAAATTTCAATCATGCTTTAAGGAATCTTATTTAAATGTTATTAAGAGGATTCTTAAATATTTACGTGGCACATTGCATTTAGGGATATGGTATCCTAGGAATTTATCATTTAGTCTTCTCAAGTATTCAGATGAGGATTATGCAAGTAGTTTATTAGATAGAAAGAGCAGTTTTGGAACTTTCCAATTTATAGGAGAATGCTTAGTTTCTTGGTTTAGGAAAAAGCAATTTTTGGTTGTTTTATCGACAGCTAAAGCTGAAATTAAAATAGGTTCATATGATTTAGTTTTCGAGGCTTTTGGGGATCCCATTTTATAACTTTTACCTAACTTTCTACCCTCTTTAACCTTCAAGCGGGAGATGATATTCCCTTTATCATCTATGCACTTAATATCATTTATTTTGAATTTTGGTCAGAGATCTCCATTGAAACCAAACATGACCTAAAAACATCTCTAGCCAAATACATTAAAATCCTTATAAATTGGCTTCTTTATTGTATCATTACTTTTTCTATGAATGCTAAGGGCAAAAAAGTTTCCTAGAAAGACTTAGCATTTCTGTTTTGTGAAACAAAAAATATGCCAATCCAAATAAGCTACTGCCTTGTGGATCAATTGATTCACATAAGTACAAAGCCTAAAAGCTAATATATTCTCCTATCCCATGTCACAACCATTTACCATTATGTACAAGCCTTAAATGAGGAAAATGAAAAATTCCTCACTAAAAAGTACTTGCCCTCCTAAAACTTCCTTGATTTGCCCTATTTGATAAATGTCAAGGTTATCCATCTATATACCTATGTGTATACCTTGTGATCTCTTGGGGCTAAAAATCATGAAAAAACTCAAGCTTTAAAAAGGAAGAGGCTTGTGATAGAGGAAAGTGCCTAACTAATCCCATCTCCTAAGCCTAAAGCAAAACCTAAGACTTTTGCTATCTCTCTCCCTCTTTTATTAATAAGAAGATGGACAAGGTAATGCATATGATAAAAAGAGATTTCTTCTTTTCCACCTCCATAGTGACCTAGTGGACCTTCAAGAGAAGGTGTGTATAACACCTTGCCATCTCCCAGAGTTTGAAGATTGGGAGGATACTTCAAAGAAGAGGTAGACCAAGGAGTGGAAGAAGGAGATGAAGCACAAGCTGGAGGAAGAGATGAGGAAGTTGGAGACATTGATGATGATGATACCTCTCCAATCCTGTAGTTTTCCTTTTTTTTTTCTTTCTTACTTAGTCTTGTATTTATTTTCTATTTTTCTTCTTGTTGTTCTTTGGCCTATGTTTGTGATCCTACAAGTTAATATTTATTTTATGTTTGTTTTGTTTTTTTATTTTAATATCAATAAAATTTGAAGTTTATGATCCCTTTGTGGTTGTCCTTCATTTGCATCACTTTATACTTATCCCTATAATAACCTTGTTCTCTCTTTTTAATATTGACAAAGAAAGGAAGGAATAGTGAAAGTAATTGCATGCTATAATTAAGAGGGAGTAAAATTTGTAGGGGAGCAATTTCAATTAGTTTATGTTTACTTTAAGTTTACATTGGTATCTTAACAAGTTTAATTTGTTAAAAATTATCAACCATCTCAATTACACATTTATGCATTCTTTATCCCTTGCACAATCAATCTATGTTGTTAAAAAAAAAAAAAAGAGGAGATTATTGGACTAGGTTTGTCATACCTAAGTCAAAACTCTCTTTTGATATTGACAATATAGATTGATATGTTCTAACATCACTTTTAAGTGTTGATTTTGTATCTTTTAAGATAGGTTTGCATTGCAAGTTGGATAGGAGTCTAAGTCTCAAGCATTGTGAAAGGCATCCTAATTCACGGTCAATAATCTCTAATTCGCAACCACTATCTTGCAAAAGGAATAGATGAATTTGGGTCAGATGAATTCGCGAAGCAAATTAGAGCTACGACCTTACTAAGAAAGCTATAAAGTTCAAACAGTCAGATTCACAGTGGCCATCGCATCCATGATCATAATCACTACTTTTGGAGTTGCTTGGAAGGAACTAAGTCCAGAACCATAGTTTACCAAATGTCTAAAGGAGCCGTTAGTATAGCAAATATCACGAGGGTGAAATAGTCTTTGAGACCGTAACTTGATAAAGGAACTTTTCTTTATCAAATAGACAGATTCGAGGTGCCAATTGCATCTAAGAGAAAAATAAATCGCGACCATGATTTTTGTTTGGTTTGAAGAACACAATAGCTATTTTCTTGGAAGACTAATAATAACGTGCCACCTGGACTAGCCGCTAGATACAAATAGGGTTCTCTGCTGATTTTTTAGCAAATTTAATATAAAAATAGGAATCATAACCACAGAAGACCAATCACGACCATGAAATGAGTCTGACAGGCATTTAATGCAAGATCTGCCTAGCTTGCCTTAGAGATTTAGACATAGTTTCTATGTAACATTTCTTTAGTGATTATGGCTTATAAATCCTCCACCAAACAAACATGAATGAAAGAGAATAACATTTAATATCACCAAACTTTTGTGATTTTATTTCTTAACCTTTAATTCTTGTATGTGAGTTGGTGTTATTGGGTGTGAGCATTAAACATCATTATTATTGAGTTTGACAGTTAGCCTAGTTGTACAACTCTTGTAATAGGTTAGAAAACACTTGAGAGGTTTTTATACGAGCCTTAAAACATAAGTTGTAAGGTTGTGTGTGAGCCATAAAATACAAAGTGTAAAAGTTTGGTATGGGATTGGAAAAACCATTTAGTGTTAGTAGAATGCCTAATTGTGAAGAATTGGGGAATGGACGTATGGTTTGTTAACACCCAAATCACTATAAAATTTGGTGTCTCTATCTCTTCTCTTACTTCTTTTATTTTCATCATCCATTACCTTGCCCCCAATTTTTAAATTTCCCACCAATTTAATGCCCCTTATTGGTGCTCAAGGGCCAACAGTTTTCTTCAGACATAATGATTAAATAATAGATATAGTCAATATGAAGTAATTAGAATGATTGTAAAGCTAATATCTATGCATATCACATTTTCTCTTTACATAATTATGCTCTGACTAAGAGCTGTGACATATGATTAAAACATTCTATAGTGTTCAAATTAAAATGAGCATTTATAAGCTTTGTTTCTTGTCAAAACAACTTAGTCTCTAATACACCCACTAAGAACAAGATCAAACACAAATGGCATTCCTCAGGCTAAATAATTCAATAGAATCGCATATTTTAGAGACAACATAAAATTCTAAAAAAATCACACAGTCTGAAATCTACTCTTTGGTGTTATCCATCCTGATAATGCACATCCATCTATTGCACATGAACCAACCTGTGAATCCATTTAAAGCTTAAAATCTAGTGACCATAATAACAAAATATGACAACATTCATACATACATAATATCTATCAACATTTCATAAAAATTAATCACACAATAGTTCAATTTCTCACTTCGACATTTCAGCTTCCTGACCTATAATTCCACAATCAAAACTCATCCCAAAATACATATCTTAATTTACACCTGCAACAAATATCAATTATGCTAGAATTCCAACATATACAACACAAGCCAAAGCAGAAATCACAATATCCAAAAACAAACATATCCAAAATGAAAAAAACTTGAATATCCAACATAACAACAATTAAACCTTTTGTTTAAAAATTAAAAATTGTTAAGAAAAGATAAGAGTAATCCTTTTACAATCTTGGTAGTGGTGGAGTGAAACCTATGAATACATAAAAAGCTATGAGCTACTCTTGAATAGTCTGAAACTTCATGTCGAGCTCCTAGATTTGCATTACCAGTTGGGTGTAAGTGGCCTTTAGTGTCTCCTCTTCCTCCTATTACTCAAAATGAATCTCACCGGAGATAGGCATATACTTGCGATCTTCTTTTTTACAAATTTGGGCTTTCAGTAGATAAAAACAGTCAAATAGCTTGATTAGAATCATCAGTGCCAATTAAGAGTCTTGATACTTGAAACCTTGATAAGATATTATGAGGGCAGCGTCCACAAATCTAGCAATTATCTTACCTTTCGAGGCTGTGACCACTTTCATAAGGTTTTGGAAAATCCAGACACCCAATTTTAATGCTTTCTTCTTCACAACACACCAAAGAAAAAATAAATCATTTTGCAAAATCAAACCTATATTTTTTACCCTTACATACAGTGTGTAAACGAATAGGTGATGGATATAGTGGAGGGCTAGACTTATGATCTCGTGTAATTTAGATTACCCTATTATAAAGGTTGATTTATCTACTATGATTTTGTCCTAAAATTCTTGTTCATTAAATTCAAAGGGTGGTGGACTTCGGGAAAACAAAAAATCATGTTGAAGAAATTAAAGAGGTCATTTTAGTTTTCTTCTAATAGTCAACACTCGAACCACTCTGATTGGTTATCCGCTCCAAGATGCCCCAATGTCAAGGTGGCCAAAATCTAAAAGGTAATGTCGATGTATGTTGGCAGCTTCATCGCGGTGAACTCCTTCCAACATGTAGTATATGTCCCTTTTTCAAATTTAGGGTATGAAGAGTTGTACCACAATAAAACTTATTCGCATTAAAAACCCTTTTTTTTCAATTTCTCATACCTTCCTGCTTGAGTTTGGTCAAAGAATTTAAGGTTCGGTGTGAAGGGATCCTTTGGCAATGGTGGTGGCTAAGGTAAGTTTGAGTCCAAATCAATATTGTCATCATAACGATTAAAGGTTATCCTTCCTGTAAGCCATCTTTCTCACACTTTACTTCACCCTCAACATAATGAAAAGATTTTGGAAGAATAATGAAAGAAAAGGAGGAGTTGGTAGTGGCAGAATAGGAAATGGGTTTTATAGGCTCATGTTTTGAAAGGTGAGGAGGAGAGAGAAGGTGATTTTAGAGAATATGGGTTATAGGTAAAAGGCTCAAGTTATTGAATGGAAAAGATATCTAACAAAAAAAATTAAAAAAATGTTCTCTTTTGTGGCCCATCTTCATTAAACACTAATAAGGCCCACCTAACATTAAGAATTCTCATAAGCCTAACCTTCATTAGCACACACACTCGCCAAACTGCTAACTAAAGCCCATATTACTTTTAAAACCCATTCATCATCCATCTCTAATCCAGATTAATCTCTCTTCTAGCCCAACTTCTTGAATTAATAAGCCATCATTCTTTAACCATTCTTTCCTTTTTGTACTCTACAACTCTTGCATGGCCTATGGTATGACCCCTATAACCAAGTTTCAGCACACATTGTTATTATTATTATATTTTGTTTCTATAAAAACAAAACAAATATTAATACCAATGCTAAGTGAAAAAAATAACCAATATTAAGTGAAAAGATTATGATAAAAACCTATGAATAACTCATTCAAAATGCAACTTAAATTCTTACTTTAAAATAAAATTTCTACTATGTCTAACAAATTAAAATGCATTTTATCCCTAAATTAAAGTACAATAAACTGAATCCGAATGGTTTAGAATTTGATGGATTGCCTCCCAACAAGTGTTTGTTTATAATCCTTAGCTCGATTTTCCCTGAAATTATTTTGTTAGGGCATTGAGGGGAATAACATCTCTTATTTTGTAATTTCTCCATAGAAATATAGCTTGATTTACTTACCATTGACTTTAAATGTGTTTCCATCTATTCCTGTCAATTCCATAGCTCCATGCAAGAACACTTGCATGACTATAAATGGCCAAGACCAGCGTGATTTTAGCTTCCCAAGGCAAAGTTTCAGCTTAGAATTAGATAATAAATCTTGTTGTCCTACTTTAATTGAATGCTTATGTATGTGATTATTGTGTCACATCTTCATTTTCTCCTTATAAATTATAGCACTTTCATAAGCATTCATGAAATTTTTTTCCAACTCATTCAACTAAAGTTGGCACTTCTCTCCAACCTTCTTCAGATCAAAATTTAAAAACCTTATAACCTAGTATGCTTTATGCTCAAGTTTCATAGGAAGGTGGCAATCTTTTCCAAATACTAACCTATAAGGAGATATTCTTATAGTTGTCTTAAATGTTGTTCTATAATGTGTTATACAATTTCTATGACCAATCCTTTCTCGAATTTGGCACTATTTTCTCCAGGATATGTTTTAGTTCCCTATTAGAAATTTTCACTTGTCCACTCGTTTGTGGATAATGTGGAGTAGCAATCTTATGTGTGACTTCATATTACTTTAGTAAAGTTTCAAATTGCCTATTGCAGAAATGACTTCCTCCATCACTTATAATCGCTCTAGGCACCCCCAAACCTTGAGAAAATGGATTTCTTAATGTACTGAGTCACCACTTGAGCTTCATTATTGGTGAAAGAGTGCCTCAACCCACTTCAATACATAATGTACTGCAATTAAGATGTAGAGCTACCCATAGTATGGAGGAAGTGGCCCTATAAAATTGATACCCTACACATCAAACAATTCCACTTTGAGAATGTTATTCAATGGCATTCTTGGCGCCTTAAAATGGTATCATCCTTTAGCAACGATCATATAAATGTATGAATTTCAATGTATCCTCGAACACCATTGGCTAATAGTATTGGACTAGGATGATTAATCCTAAGTTTAGAACCTCTTTTGATCTTGAAAAACTAGATTGATCATCACTAATATTTCAAATAAGTGTTGATTTTGCAGAAATGAATCAATATTTCAAGAAAAAATGCAAGGAGTTGATAAACTCTAAAGTGACATGTAAATCGCAATCGCAATCTAGGATTCGCGACTGTGACTCATATTAAGACATGTTGAAACTCAAGCAGGCAAAATCGCAGAGTCATTCTCAACCGTGGCCTTTAGAAAAGAAGAAGCCAAAATGTGATAGACGAATTCACAGTGAAAGTCAAGCCATAGTCACGACCGTGAATTTCAAAGCAACTCAATAGGGAAGCAAGTCCATAACCACAACTTGACAAGTGTTTTAGAAGATTGTTGGAAGTCAATTTCGCGGAGGCATCTTATTGGTAGTGACCGCGAACTCTGTGGAAGAAAGTTAACCACTTTGGCAGATGGATTCGCGTCCTCTGTCACGCCCTGTGCAAGAAAACTCACGACTGTGACTTCTGAAAGTAGGTAAAAGACAACGACTATATTTTCCTGGTGAACTAATAAGAAGCTACCACGTGGACTAGTCGTTAGATACAAACGAGATCTCCCTTGAAGAATTTGGATTTCTTAACCGCAAAATGCAGTAGCAACCGCGATTTCATCCTGACACGCATTTAATGCAAAATTCGTCAAACATGTCTCAAAGATTTGATGAGTTATGATCTGCAACGTCTCTTTGGTGAAGTTTGGCTATAAATACTCCACCAAATAGCCATGAATAAGGTTGCTAAGGAATTTATTACAAGTGATTAAAGCTCTTAATCTTTGTTACTCATTTTCTTCATCTTTTTTATGAAATTGTAATTGTTAGGTGTGAGCATTAAACACCAAGTAGTGAAGTTTTGTGTTAGCCTGTAAAAACACTTCAAGAAAGGTTTAAGTGTGAGCCTAGTGAAACACTTGAGTGAGGTTTTGTGTTAGCCTACAAAACACATTGTTCTAAGGTTATGTGTTAGCCATCAAAACACAAGTTGTATAAGTTGGGTGTG